>CM051272.1:27551408-27821408 GCA_027921565.1 Artemia sinica
TTTACACGTAGAGAAAATATTCCGGGGGAATTATCTGGGGTAAATTTTCAGCAGGGAGGGAGATTTCAGGGGACATTCTTCACGGGATAATTTTCCACAGGATGAACTTTTCATTGGGGGCGGGTGATTTTCTAGAAAAATTTTCAATGGAAGGGGGACTTCGGGCACGATTTTTAAAACAATCAGAAATCGAATAAAAAACATTTTTTTTTTTAAGTAATTTTTCGAGAGGAATTTCAGCGAGGAGGGTATTATCCAGGGGAAGTTTACGTGCGAGGAGTTTTCTACGGGAAAATATTCCAAGCGAGGAAGTTTACTTTGGATGGGGAAAATTTTCTACAGATTTCCCGGCATTTTTAGAAAAAAAATCAGAAATTAAATTTTAAACAAACTAATTTTTTCAAGCGAAAGTAAAGACGAACATTAAATCTTAAAATGAACAAAAGTTTTTACCATATGTGACGAGGGCTGTCCCCTCCTCTCTTTCTTTACGCTCCCTCACTCTTTAAGCTATGGTTTGAGTTTGGTCCTTTTTCTTTAAGAACGACTCCTGAGACACGAGGACCGTTTGATTAGAATAAGAAGCTTTTTTTAAAGTACAAAAAAATAGTGTAATAATCGAGGAATTGGTGAGGGGGGCAGCCTCATACACGGAATAATTTCTGATCGTTTTAAGTTTTAATGTTGCTTCTTAATTCCAGTTGAAAATAAAATGTTTTTTTTTTTTTTTATTGAATTAGCAAAGCATGAATCATAACCATAGGGAGATTCAATCAACAGTGGCGTTCCGAGGAGGGGGAGGTGCTCATTACCTCCCCCCCAAATGTTTTGGCCTTCGGTAAAATTTTCACTGAAGGCGAAAACTTCGGCAGAAATTTTGCAAAATTGGCAGAAATTTAGCAAAATTCTTTATTTTTGCAGAAAATTCGGCATAAATCAAGTAGCGATTCGGTAAAATTCACGAATATCACCCCTCCCCCCAAATTAACTGTGGCTCGGGGACGCTCCTGCCAATCACAATGATAAACACGGGGTTTCCTAGGACAATTTTGGGTTAAAACTTGGAGGCAGCGAAGCTGCCGAGCCAGTAGAAGGTGAACTGTAGTGCGGTAAACAAAAGATAGGACTTGATGGAAAAATGGAACAAAATATGGGGGAAATTGTTGTTGAGCCAACTTTTAGTTTGGGCTGTGTTGGAAGGACCACACGGCCTCCTTAAACCGAAGTTCATACAAACTAGAAACTTCAGCATAATGTTGGTTTAAAACAAGCTGCCACGTGCCTAAATTTCAATTAAAAAAAATTGACGGCAGGGTGTGGTGGGTGGAGTTACTATGTTGAAGCTAAGTTGGCACAGCATTGCTTCTAGCCTTTGTTTGGAAAATTCAGTTTAACCAACTTTCCATAACAAACGATCCAAAGAATAATGCTAATTTGCCATTACTTTAATCCAGTATTCCTTTGCAATTACAGAGTCCTCAAATTGAGTTATGTGACTCAGGGAGGAAAGACTCAATATATGACACTTCTTTTCACTCTTTCTTAGTGACTCATTCGGTTTCATTGCATTTCACTTTTGCTTGTGGATCCTCTACAGACCTTCTGTGGATCCCAAGTTTCCAGGGAACCATGGTTGAGAAACATTTAGCAAAATTCTTTATTTCTGCAGAAATTTCGGCATAAACCAAGTAGCGATTCGGTAAAACTCACGAATATCACCCCCCCCCCCAAATGAAACTGTGGCTCGGGACGCTCCTGCCAATCACAATGATAAACACGGGGTTTCCTAGGACAATTTTGGGTTAAAACTTCGAGGCAGCGAAGCTGCCGAGCCAGTAGAAGGTGAACTGTAGTGTGGTAAACAAAAGATAGGACTTGATGGAAAAATGAAACAAAATATGGGAGAAATTGTTGTCCCCACTTTTAGTTTGGGCTGTGTTGGAAGGACCACACGGCCCTCTTTAAACCGAATTTCATACAAATTAGAAACTTCAGTATAATGTTGGTTTAAACAAGCTGCCACGTGCCTAAATTTCAATTAAAAAATTGACGGCAGGGTGGTGTGGTTGGTGGAGTTACTAATGTTGAAGCTGAGTTGGCACAGCATTGCTTCTAGCCTGTGTTTAGGGAAAAATTCAGTTTTAACCAACTTTCCATAACAAACGATCCAAAGAATAATGCTAATTTGCCATTACTTTAATCCAGTATTCCTTTGCAATTACAGAGTCCTCAAATTGAATTGTGTGACTCAGGGAGGAAAGGACTCAATATATGACACGTCTTTTCATTCTTTCTTAGTGATTCATTCGGTTTCATTGCAATTCATTTTTTCTTGTGGATCCTCTACAGACCTTCTGTGGATCCCAAGTTTTCCAGGGAACCACGGTTGAGGAACAGTTTAAGCAAAGCTTCTCACTAAAAGTCCGCTCTACAATAACTGATAAACGTTTACTAAGATCAAATTCTTGTAGCGATAACTTATGACGTAGCAGCTAGTGACCAACACGACGGCGCAACCTGTTCCTTCATCCCAATTTATTGTGAATTTCATCCATTTAGGTTTCCAAAAAGTTTCTACTTCAGTTAATTCGTCTCTTAGATACCCACCTAAAAAGCTATATTTTTTGCAACCTATCATCCGTAAACACGAGCTAGCAAAATTAAACGTAAACAATGTCTCATTCTTCATGCGTTAAACGTGGCCTAGTATTCTTAACTTTTCGTTTATTATACCCCTAGACGGTGGGATCAAACCACACTTTTCGTACAGCTAATCATCTGATATAATGTTGTTAGTACCTAAAAAATATTCTGGTAAAATTCCTCCAGAAAAAAAGGTCTCTAGAACTTTTTGATACACTCGCCTTTTCAGTCAAGCTCTAAAAGATTCATCATGAATACTCTAAGTATCCAATCTTAGTTCAAAGTCATAACTTAGTTCGATTCTTCTGACCGCGTTCATCAAACTAACTAATAATTCTTCCAATATTGGCGAAGCTATTCAATCACTCGATTTCCTCGTTATCTAAAATCACAGTTCGTCGTAATTTATTATAATTTTTAGACAAGTTGGTCTTCTTAAAATTAAAAAAACTATTTCTTACACAGTTTTCAATTGAAAACTTCAAAAATTCATTAGTTTTACGAACGTTTTTTGTCTGGTACCTGCAAGTTCATTACCATGAGAGCTTTACCTTCCTACTTAATAGCAGCAACTCCCAAAGCTTCTGTTATGTGATCAAAATAAGGATAAACCACAGCCGGCGTAACTCCTCCTATGCGGGCGATATATATATATATATATTATTTGAAAAAAACTACGTTTTCTAAAGAGTTAAAGAGGCTGAGTTACAATGTCGAACCTTAAAACGTACAGGAATTAGGAGGCACAGTTGGGGGGCTGCCCCCCCCAAACCCCCCGCTTTAGCAGCTTTTAAATAAATAAAAAAAAAAGTTTTTTAACTGAAAGTAAGGAGCGACATTAAAACTTAAAACGAGCAGAAAATTATTCCGTATATGAAAGGGGCTGTGCCCTCCTCAACGCCTCGCTCTTTACGCTAAAGTTTTTATTGTTTAAAAAAAAAGAGTTGTGAAGTCAAACTTTAGCGTAAAGAGCGAGGCGTTGAGGAGGGCACAGCCCTCCTCAACGCTTAACATTGTGGTGGGTCGCCTATTTATAGAGGCACAAGTGTGCCTCCTTGATTTTTTTACACCATGACACTTCAATGTTTTTTAAGGATGACCCCTCCCCCCACAGCTCTCAGGACAAAGGTTGGAAGTTATAGCCTGGGGGGACATAAGGTTTTATAGAAAGCGTGGTCGTATAAACTTCGGAAGGGGGGTCATTGGATTGGTAATCAGAAGTTCTAGTGTCCTTTTTAAGAGTCAAAGTGATCGGAGGGTAGCTAACCCCCCCCCCACGCCACACACACCTTGTATTTACACAAAATACATCTGATATTTCTTTTGACATAGCTATTTGTTAAAAAAAAAAAATAGTCCAAAGATCAGTCAGCACAATAGTGCCACCTAAGTTAGAAGCGTTATATGGGCACTATATATATATATATATATATATATATATATATATATATATATATATATATATATATATATATATATATATATATATATATATATATGTATATATATATATATATATATATATATATATATACTATATATATATATATATATATATATATATATATATATATATATATATATATATATATATATATTTTAGTCCAGGGCACTTCGTATAGAAGAACTTGTCGTAGCTAACTTCGAAGAAGGCTCATTCAATTCGAAACTGAAAGGGCTAGTGCCCTTTTTAATAGTCAAAAATGATTAGAGGGCAACAAGCCCCCACTCGCACATCATTTCTTAAAACAGATCCAGTCAAAAGATTGAGATAGCCATTTTATTAAGTATCTTTGAAAGGTCCAGTAATTATGCCTTTGGATATGACAACCCCTCAGCCCCATGGCCCTTAGAGCAACAGCTAAAAGTTATACTAGTTCCTCTTAACATTTTAAGTTTTTTAATCGAAAGGGTGGTCACATAAACTTCATATGTGGCTGAAAGGTTCGAAAACTATGTCTTTGAGGATGACAACCCCTCCACAGCCCTCAGGGCAAGGGCTTTAGTTATGCCCTGGGGGGCAAGTAAGGTTGTTACAGAAAGGGTGGTCATATAAACGTTGGAGGGGGCTCATTAGATAGGTAATCAGAAGTTCCATTGCCCTTTTTAAGAGTCAGAGTGATCGAAGGGCAGTTATCCCCCCCACAGACGTCATTTATTCCCAAAATGCATCTGTTAGAAATTTTTAGATAGTCATTTGTTCAAAAAACAGTCGAAAGATCATAAGCAACCTTATTGCGCTGCCTATGTTCTACTGCAAGTTCTGTTGCCCTCTCTAATGGTCAAGAGCGATTGTAGGGCAGCCAGCCCCCTCCTCCCCACGTTCATCATTTCCCAAATATATCCAATCAAAATTTGGAGATAGCCATTTTGTTCAGCGTAGTTGAAAAGTCGAGTAATTATGTTTTTGAAGATTACAACCCCCCCCCCCCATCCCTCAGGCCAAGGTTGTAATTTATGCCCCGGGGCCTATAAGGTATTTATTGAAATGTTGGTCACATAAACTCCAGAAAGGGCACATTGAATTTAAAATTGAAAATTCTAGTGTCTTTTTAATAGATGAAAGGGATTGGAGTGCAACAACTACCCCTTTTTAATAGTTAAAAATGATTGGAGTGCAACAAACCCCCCCCCCCCTCGCCCATCGTTTCCCCAAACAAATCCAATAAAAATTTTGAGATAGCCATTTTGGTAAACATATTTGAAATTACAATAAATGACCGAGTCGAAGTCAAAACGAGCAGTTTTGCGCTAAGTTTTGATAATTTTCATTTATTAAAGTAAAAAAGTGAAAACAATTAAAAAGTATTTTGTTTTCAGTAAAGTGAAAATTATGTTCTGGTCTTCTTGAGAAGGCATGGAGATTATCAGCCCTACTCATGTCAGTTTTTGCTCGTTTTGAATGTGACTCGATTATTTATTGTAATTTCTGGTCGTTTTGGGTTTCATTTATATCTTAATGTGGATTTGTGGTAGTTTTACGCTCGGGATATTTTTTGAATTTATTTCTGCCCATTTTTGGCTTAATGGAGCTATTCACTATTTTTGAAAAACTTATTTTGAGGAAAAACGTTTTCTAAATTAATTTCTGTTCGTTTTCTATTGACACAGTCTTTTTCTATTTATATTGTTGGAGAAAATTTTGAACAATTTTTAATCTGGACACAAATAGTATTGTTTAATTTAATTTTATACCGCCTCAAGTTGAGCTGAAAAATAAAACTTAATATTATTCCCAAATTGCTCTAAAAACTTGCTTAAAAAAGTGAAGATATTTAAGATATGTTTTGTTGTCAGTAAAGTGTAAATTATGTTCTGGTCTTGAGAAGGTATAGGGTTTGTCAGCCCTACTCATGTTAATTTTTGCTCGTTTGAGCTTGACTTGATTATTTATTGTAATTTCTGTTCGTTTTAGATTTCATTTATTTATTGATGGTGATTTGTGGTAGTTTTACGCTTGGAAAATTATTTGAATTTATTTCTGCTCATTTTTGGCTTAATGGAGCTCTTTAAACTTTTCTTTGAAAAACTTGTTTTGTGAAAAAAAGTTCTTTAAAGCAATTTACCATAAAACGATACAACCAAAACTAGAACTTTTTCATTAGCTGAACTAAATGCCATTTCATAATGAAATTCCTACAGGAATTTGGTAATTGACGGGTACATCATTTATTAATGTTAGAATGAGAATTTGATCAAAGTATCCTGTTCGTTTTTTAAAGCCACGGTATTCTGTTCTCAAAGTCTGTTCTACAGAATCTTTTAGTCTAATGAGCATCATCGTGCTAATGAATTCAATTCCACCCAAATCAAGCTAATGCCTCTATAATTGCCATATTCACTCTTATTACCTTTCTTATAACGAGGGTTTGATTGTAATTTTCCTAAAACATCAGGCTACCTCTTCCTTAATAAAATAGTTCCCTTGTTTTATCTCTAGCCTCGTAACCGGCATATTTACCATGCTTAAATCTTATTTACCATACTATCAGTGTCATTTTTCAATGCTTCTGATATCACTTTAGCTGTTCCTTACTAAATAAATCTTCCTTCCTTTCCAGAATATTTAAAATTCTTTGACCATTTTCTATATCCTTTTCCACGACTTTATCACAGTTTAGCTCTCTCAAATTGTTCTGAATGTTTCTCCTTAATACTCTTTTAGTTACTAATTGAGGCCCCGTTCCTGTCATAAAACGGGATTAGTCGAGACTAATCCTTGGCAAAAGCGACTTCAAAAGCCTTGGCAATCAAATACGAAGCATCTGTTTCACATAATAGTAAATCACCGTGGGTTTAAAGCCATTTGTGCTTCCCCTCTTATGCTCGTAAGACTTGTAACTCAGAAGCTTCTTGTAAAAACCTTTTCTCTCTTCTTCAAAGCTTAAAAGTCCTTTCACTAATATTCCTAGCTACCTTTCTAACCGGTCTCCCCAAAATGTCACCTGCTATTTCACAAGCCATTTTCCTATATCGTCGAATTTTAAGCTCCTCAATTACATGTCTAACTGTTTCAGGATATTTCTCTTATATTCTCAAGGCCATGACTACACGATGACCGGTTGTCCTTCGCAAATTTCAGCTTCAGATTAGCCCCCGTACACTACTAGATGATGGTCTTTACTTTTAACACCAACAACGGCACTCTTATATAACTCTAGGGTCCTATATTTTAGAAATTTTATTTTAGTTGCCCAAGCTAAGAATTGTTAACTTAACTGGTTTTATTCCCCTTTACGGGTCTCGAATAAGAAGCTAGAACAAGGGCCAGTTCTTTGCAGTTTAACATCTTTCAGTTTCTTTATTTAAAACAGAGGCTTGATTTTATGCTTATTAAATTAATAGTATAGCACAAAGTTTTAAACATTCTACTCATCTCTCGAAATTTATTTTGAATCTGGAATACTATCAGTGAGCCCCTTAAGTTTAGGGATTGACTGAATCATATCTAGGTCTATGAGGTAAAAAACGCTTCGATGACGATTCATTAATTGTTATTTTTGACGTTACCTATAAACAGCAATAATAAAAAATTAATAACAGACAAATAAAATACCATAAATCAGTTAATGACAATCCATTAATCGTAAAACTACTAATTCTTTCCCCTCCAACATCAAGTTCGTCATTAAGATTCAGCTGCACGTTCATCTCCAGGACAATTGCAGCAGGGTTAACAGTTGAAGTCTAATAGTTGGATTATATGCATAAAATATGTTTTCAAAAGATTTATATATTTTCAAGAAAATAAGAAACGACAAAAATTCTTCGTACGGATTATAAAAGTCAACTCTTCATATAGCCGCAAGTTTCGCTGCCTCCTATTGCCGACATCAAATTCTTCATCAAGATTCAGTGTCACATTTGTCGGCGGGATGATCGCAGCAGCTACATATCTTTGCTCCGAATTTAGAAAATTGAAAGTGCATGCCTGGCTACTTCGAAACCCAGCTTCTTACTTCTCAAATATTCTATCGTTTGAGGGGATAGTTTATCCCCACGGTTTCCCACGCCAATGACAAGTATATCTATAATTGTTGAATTAAGTTAATGTTATGTTAATGAGTTCAAACACATAAGACTGTACAGCACGACAGTTATGCCTTAAGTACAAATAAAGCAACAGGCACATAGCAACAAGGATGGAGGCGAACTAAAGACCTTAAGCCCTATTCGCATGGGAAATTTTGTACTGCAAAGAAAGGTCCTTATTAATAAAGGAAGACCCAACCTTTCGTCAATTTTTAAAAGCCCCCTTTTTATCTTGACTTATTTGTAGTAAAAACGAGAGTGAAAACCACACAAAAGTAAATGAAAACCCACCCCCTTTCTGAACACAATTGTAGGTTACAGATTTGACAAATTTGGTAGTCTTAATATGAAATACGGAGATATCTCACGCTTAGAAGACTTGACTCTGTTATGCAGATTTTCCTTGTGAGCATCATTCCTCCGTAATTTTTTCCAGGGTCAACACCATTCTTAAGAAAGCTAAAATAGGCACCCACTCTACTTCCTTTTGGCTAATTATGGTTCCAATCTTGCTCTGTAAACCGTCTGAAATCTGGGTTAGGGCTTCAACATTGAGAAGCGTGACTTTTTCAGGTTTACCAATCGTCAGAGCAGTCCTACGGCAGCCTCGGCCCCATTTCTTCTCTAGCCCATACAACCCTAAGTATTACCTGTTTAACTCTTCTAAGTCATAGCGAATATTACATCCTATAGAATATACACGACATTGGCATTTACAGTTTTCAAAGAAAATTAATCGAAAACAGAGATAATATGAAAAAAAGAACCTTGGCCGATAGTAACCAAAAACTTGGATACACATTTTGAAAAAAAAAAAATGTCAAGTGAGGAAGACTCAGCACTTAAAGCTGATTTAGCAACTGTAACTATGATTTCGATTGATCTTATTTGTAAAAGTTACTGCGAAAACAAATCTATGGGAATTTCAAAAAATAGCCTAAAACCCAACAAACATGTGTCAGAATTAACTGAAAACTGCACCATAGGAATGTCCATACCCAGAAGCTCCATTCGGAAAATTACAGTCTTCTATTTTGAGTAACGAAAAAAAATCATTTTTCATTTGGGAAGCAGTGAAGTGTCTCCTTTTGCATTATCCTGCTTTAACTTGTTTTTTAGTCGCCGGCACTGAAACGCCATAGAGATGTTTCAGGGTTCGTTTAAAAGAAAATTGTTATATCTACGTGGTTTTTGTAAGTAACAAAACATGGTACAAACAATAAAATACAACTTTTGACAAATATAAAAAAAAAAATAAAACTAAAATTCCGAAATGATCCTAAAACGCATACATTGTAGCGGCATATCCAACCGAGTCAGGAGCATAATGTAAACCAATACAATAGCCCATACATAGCCCATTATAATGCTAAGTGAAAAGTTATAAACTTGGTTAAGTAAAAACTTGATCTTATTAGGAAACTTTCATTAATTAATCTAGCTTAAAATTGATCTAGAGACTGATGACTTGAAGTGAGAGTACAGCTAAAAGTCCCATTTAGAATGACAAAAAACCATTTCAGAAGAAAGCACTGCACCCCACCGATAGGTATGAACGTAACCATTCAATCATCAAAGTTTGCACAGCATCAGGCACAAACTACAAGGCATATCTAAGATTTATTTTGTCAAAATTTACTTGAGAACAAAAAAATGCTTTTAAATTTATTACAAAGCTTTTGAACAAGAACAAACATGTATCAATTATTATTTATGTTATTATGTTTCTTTTTAAGGGAAAATTAGCTTTATTTTACCAGATAATCGTATTTCCCAAAATGTTGTATATCTGGTCTTGGATGGGGAAAAAACCAAGTCTTCTCTCTTTTAAAGGGGATTAAAGGCTTCTATTTCTTTAGGCGTATTTTAAGGGGGGAAATGTTTTAGGCGTTTCATTTAACTATATACATTTTTTTTATCAGCTTTTTGGCGAATCTATTTTACACAAATCAGGAAAATACGCCACACAAGTCAAAAACAGTTATCCAAAAATGTGGTAGAAAATAGTAAATTTGCAATTTTTGAGCAAAATTTGTCAATGAATAAAATAGACTTCTAAAATAAGGAAATTACTAATTTTTAGTAGAGCCTCAGCCATTGATTTTCAATCTATTCTAGGGAAACAGCGAACCCTATTTACTTAAAGGGTGAACGTCTTGAAATCTAATTAGCAATCAGTCCAGTATAGGTATGGTTTTGACTCGACATTAGAGTAAGATTACCGTTTTTGGCAAAAAACTGTTAAGCAAAATTTGCTCATTATCGTATCCAAAACAGATCGAAATTACCCGTGCGGAAGTACCACTTTTTCTGGGGAAAAGAGGAAGAAAAGATTGAAATTATAAAGTTGTGATTCCGGCAAAACTCTATAGATTGAAATGTCGTTCTATTTTACTCCAAGCCCAAGAAGATAGTATGTGACCTAAGAATAGAAAAAACTCCGGTATTTAGTAGCCAATTTCCATACCAAACGATATAAGAGGGGGTAAATCTTTGTAGTTTAAACATAATGAAATTCGCTGTAGCTTTCAGCATTGAAGCTTTGCCAAGACCTTGAATCTTAACTGGTGTCAAATTCAAAAGGCGTTGACAAAGATCGTTGAATTTGTCAGTTGGCTTTCTCCTCAAGTAACAATTATCATAACTTTCGCTTTTTTTTACTTTTTCCAATGCTGATCAATAGTCTGCGTAGCATAAGCGCTGACCTCCAGATTCTTTGCCCTCTGCCGGGAATGCTATTCATGGTTGGAAGAAAAATCATCCAGCGCCTAGTGTGTTTTCCCCAGATTTTTCCAAGTTTCTATTTGGAGTTGGTTCTACAGTAGCTGAGCTTACAGACTCACGCCACAGAGCCCCGTCTCACAAAAACAAATGCCATAAGACTCAAACTCCTGTCCCAAAGAACATAAAATTGCAAGTCCAGCGCGCGCAAGCACTCACCTAGGACGGCTTATAACAAGTTTCACAAACAGTTGGAACTCCAGTCTGAAACCAAACCGGTGCTTGCTCGGGATTAGTGTGTCAGGAAGACCAACAAGTCAGTATCATTTCCAATCGAAGAGATCTCCCTCTTCTCGGCTGAAGCAAGTTCAGTTTTTACAGTTAGAACGGCCAAGCTGTACTTGACACCCGGCTTCATCAAATTTCCCAGGTATAAGGCTCAATGATATTCAACTTGTTGCCTGAGTTGGAAAGAAAGTCTTCTTTCTTCCAAGCAGACTTCATAGCAGAGACGATCTTAGATGGTTGCCCAACTTGCGTTGCATAGCCGTCAAAAACAAGGTAAATTAAATCGAAATACTTCAGTAGAAAAAGTAAGTAAGTAATAGTTAATTTAAAAAAGAATAAAGGAAGCCGCAATTATGCTCGTTCTTGAAAACAAACTCGTATTAACTCGAAGACTCTTCCGAAATAGGAGTATCTCAACAACCTACTCTGTGATAACGATTAGTATATGTTTCGCTAATGATAGTACCCTAGTATGGTTTTGAAAGGTGTGCGCGTAACTGAACTACCGTGTAACTGAACCCCTGTAACTGAACCACCTGCAATTGAACCACCGTGCAACTGAACCCCCATATAACCAAACCCCGTGCAACTGAACCCTCGTGTAACTGAACCCCGTTTAACTAAACCGTCGTTTAACTAAACCCCCGTGTAGCTCATCCCCATTTAACTAAACCCCCATGTAACTAAACCCCCATGTTACTGAACCACCGTGCAACTGAACCACTGTACAACTGAACCACCGTGTAACTGAATACCGTGCAATTGAACCACCGTGCAACTGAACCACCGTGTAACTGGAACATCGTTCAACTGAACCCTCGTGTAACTGACCCATCGTGCAACGGAACCACTGAACTCAGATTTTCAGTTCTCTAAAAATATTACGCAATATCATTGGGTAAAAAACACAAGTTAGAATTTTTACATGTTCAACCTTGTTGAAATTGTCTGTTTCTTAAATGCATGATATAAACACCTGTCAAAAGTAATCATGAAAAAGCTTTGTTTTATTTTTGCAAAAGAAAAAGAAGATCCGTCGTGTCACAAACCCTTAAAGCTGATTTATTACTGTTTTTTTTTTTTTTTTTTCAGATGAATCAGACCTTTCTGGACGTTAAGTAATAAACATATGTGTTGAAAATATTTGACCCTTGTGAATCTAGATAACGAATTTTGATCAGATGTCTTTGAGGAGATTGCAGCTAAAAAGGACATGGAAGGGGGACTGGTTGCACTCCAGCCTTTTTTTCAACATTCCTTCAACTTGCCCTGAAAGTTTTAACTTCAAGGTTTATACCCTTAGCTGTTCTCGACACATTGTAGATACAACGTCTTTTAAAACTTGATGCACATAGTACCTCTTGATTTAGTTGAAGATGCTCCTAAATATTTCCAAAGAATGTGACGGCTGATACCATCAGCCATTGTAAATGTTCCTCGTATTTCCTTTTCACAACCAATAAAGGAATAAATGATTTTTGATTGTGTTGGCATTCTTCTTGACATTTCCCTAAGGTTTGACCTTAATGCTGCATGCTTTTTTTTATTTATAGGATCAAACATGCCATCTTTTCTTGATAAAAAAAACTTATATGTTAAAAATAGGCAACTTGTATAACTTACAGCCCTTGCAATAGAGGCTGAGGGTTGTGAACCATAGTTATTTAACTATGGCATAGTTATTTGACCTTTGAACTGTTTTTAATCAAATGGCCGTCTCAAAATTTAGATCGGATGTATTTGGGGAAAAATAGGGTGGGGTGGAAGCCCTCCCATCACTTTTAACTATGAAAAAGTGCACTGGAAATTTGATTTTCAATCGAATGAGCCACCGTCCCCCCCCCACCCAAAGTTCATACAAAAACCTGATGTGTTAGCAATGAGAAACTACCTTAACTTACAGCCCTTGCCCCAGATGCTGCTGGGGGGGTTGTTAACCCCAAAGGCAAGGTTAGTTGAACTTTAGATTATTTTGAACAAAATGTTTATTTTTATTTTAATCGGATGTATTTGGAGGGGGAGGGTGTCGGTTAAGAGGGAAAGGCTGATTGTCCTCTGATTACCTTTGATTCTTCAGAATTGAACTTAAACTTTCAATTTCCAATTGAATGAGCCTACTTCAAAGGTTTTACGATCAACCCTTCTATAAATTAACTAAAAAAAAAAACAAACAAGTTTTCTTTTAACTTAAAGTAAGGAGCGACATTAAAAACTTAAAACGAACAGAAATTATTCTGTATATGAAAGGGGCTGTCCCTCTTCAATGCCTCACTCTTTACGCTAAAGTTTTTTATTGTTTTAAAAAATAAATCTCTGAGACAGAGTCAAACTTTAGCGTAAAGAGCGAGGCGTTGAGGAGGGGACAGCCTTTTTCATACACAAAATAATTTCTGTTCGTTTTTAAGTTTTAATGTCGCTCCTTACTTTCAGTTAAAAAAAAATTGTTTTTTTTAGTTAATTTTGAACGTTTTTGATTAATTCAGCTTTGATTTTGGCTCACCGTACATGAATAATTAAAATGAAATTCGCTTATTAATTTTCATTTTTTGGGCTAATTGGCTTTCTCGAAATTTTGTTCTGACGAAACTTACGAATTAACTTACGTAACGAATTTCTATATTCGTATGCTTTTGTTAGGCATATTAGGGAGTTCGCTCCCTAGTCAATACCTCACTCTTTACGCTAAAGTCCGAATTTTATTCGAATCACAAACCCCTGAATCACAAAGGCCGGTGAATTAGAATAGATAGCTCTTTTGAAAGTACTAAAAAACTTTAGCGTAAGGTATTGAGCGAGATATTGACTAGGGGGCGAACCCTCTCATATGTGTAATAATTTCTGTTCGTTTAAAGCTTTAATGTTGCTCCTTATTTTCAGTTGAAAAAAACTTGTTTTTTTATTTAATTTCTGACCGTTTTTTAAATAATAATACGAAATCTGGCGCCCCCTTCACGGAAATGTTCCTTCCCACAAGGGAAATATCCTCCATGGAAAAACCCTCCCCCGTAACCCCTACTCCAGCCCCAACCCCCCACTAGAAAAAAATTCATCCTGAAAACACCTGTATACTTCCCAATAATCAATACTATATGTAAACAATGGGCAAAGTTTATAACTTGCAGCCGTTCCTCCGGGAACTGTGGGGGATTAATTCATCCTTAAAGACATATTAATTAGATTTTCGACTATGCTGAAAAAATGGCTATCTCAAAATTTTGATTGGGTGACTTCGGGAAAAAAAATGAGCGTGGGAGGGGGCCAAGTTACCCTCCAATTTTTTTGGTCACTTAAAAAGGGCACTAGAACTCTTAATTTCCGTTCGAATGAGCCCTTTCACGATATTCTAGGACTACTGGATCGATACGGTCACCCCTGAAAAAAAAAACACGCATCCGTGATCTTTCTTCTGGAAAAAAAAAAAAAATACAAAATTCAACATTTTTGCAGATAGGAGCTTGAAACCTCTTTAGTAAGATTCTCTGATACGCTGAATCTGTTGGTGTGATTTTCATCAGAGTTCTATGACTTTTAGGGGTTGTTTCCCCCTTTTCTCAAAAATAAGGCAAATTTTTCTCAGGCGCGTAACTTTTGATGGGTAAGACTAAACTTGATGAAACTTATACATTTGAAAGCAGCATAAAAATCTGATTCTTCTGATGTATCTATTGGTATCAAAATTCCGTTTTTTAGAGTTTCGGTTACTATTGAGCCGGGTCGATCCTTACTTACAGTTCGTTACCACGAACTGTTTGAAACCTTAAATTTTAACAATTGGTTACCTTAAATTTAAATAATTGTTAAGTGTGCGAGTTTGCTTCTTTTTTTTTTTTTTTTTCTTGATGTACTCCACTTCTTTTTTATAGTGGGTAATAAATAAATTATTATTATGTATACATATTCATATATATATATATATATATATATATATATATATATATATATATATATATATATATATATATATATATATATATATATATATATATATATATATATATATATACTATATATATATATATATATATATATATATAATATATATGTATGTATATATATATATATATATATGTATATATATATATATATATATATATATATATATATATATATATATATATATATATATATATATATATATATATATATATATATATATATATATATATATATATATATATATATATATATATATATATATCCATTTTGTTTCTTCTCATTTCCAGCTGATAACTGATAATACCTGATACATGTAGGTTGAAGATTTTGCCTGAATCTCAGAAGCTGGAAGTGAGTGTATACGGAAAAGGTGCCAGCTTCTCTATTATGTTGACTGTGACAACTAAATCAGGGTGCATAAAATCATTTATAATTGAAGAATTTTCAAGGCGTTTGCTTCAGGAAAGAGTAAGCAGCCCCAAAAAATACAACATAAAACGTAAAAAAATACATAGATTAAAGTCTTCGCACTCATTTGGTGATGAGTGACATTTTTTACGAAAGTATTTTGTTTTATGTTATAATTTTGGAAATGTGTCCACTTTATGTCCCAAACTTCTAAAATGTGTCCCTTTTTGCTCTATTATGTTATTATGTCCCAGTACATAGAAATATGTCCTTTGGACATAAAATACCCCCAATTGCTAACCTGGTTTACTGAGATAAAATTCTTGTAGCGATAACTTATGACGTAGCAGCTAGTGACCAACACAACGGCGCAACCCCTTCCTTCATCCCAATTTATTGTGAATTTCATCCATTTAGGTTTCCAAAAAGTTTCTACTTCAGTTAATTCGTCTCTTAGATACCCACCTAAAAATGCTATATTTTTTGCACCTATCATCCGTAAACACGACCTACCAAAATTAAACGTGAGCAATGTCTCAGTCTTCACGTGTTAATCGTAGCCTAGTAATCTTAACCTTTCTTTTATTATAGCCCAAGACGGTGGGATCAAACCACACTTTTCGTACAGCTTATCATCTGATATACGGTTGTTAGTACCTAAAAATATTCTGGTACAATTCCTCAAAAAAAAAGTTCCTCTAGAACTTTTGATCAACTCGACTTTTCAGTCAAACTCTAAAAGATTCATTATGAATACTCTAAGTATCCAATCTTAGTTCTAAGTCTTAACTTAGTTCGATTCTTCTGATCGCGTTCATCAAACTAACTAATAATTCTTCCAATATTGGCGAAGCTATTCAATCACTCGATTTCCTCGTTATCTAAAATCACAGTTTGTCGTAAATTATAATTTTTAGGCAAGTTGGTCTTCTTAAAATTCAAAACTATTTCTTACACAGTCTTCAATTTAAAACTTCAAAAATTCATTAGTTTTTAGGAACGATTTGTACCTGGTTCCTGCAAGTCCATGACCATGAGAGCGTCACCTTCCCACTTAATACCAGCAACCACCAAAGCTTCTTCAATGTGATAAAAATGGGGATAAACCACAGCCGGCGCAACTCCTCCTATGTGGGCAAAAATATATTATTAATTTTTTTAGACCAGTTTTGGAGGATGACAACCCCCCCCCCCTCCCCAAAGCTCTCAGGACAAAGGTTGGAAGTTATGGCCTGGGGTTTGGGCTCAAAACCCCTATGCCAATGGCCAGAACACAATTTGCACTTTACTGAAAAAATATAAATATTTTTACTTTTATAACTTCAATAAATCAAATAATATTAACAGTTTGATTACTAAATATCAGTATATGTATATTAAACTGACAATGCACATTCATTTGTATTTTTTTCAGTAAAGTGCAAATTATGTTCTGGCCTTGGGAAGGCATAGGGTTTTGAGCCCAACTTCTCTTAATTTCTGCTCGTTTTGAGTTTGACTCGGATATTTATTGTAATTTCTGTTCGTTTTAGGTTTTATTTATTTATCGATGCTGATTTGTGGTAATTTCACGCTTGGTAGATCATTTGATTTTATTTTCGCTCATTTTTTTGTTTAATGGAGTTCTTTAGTTTTCTTTGAAAAACTTGTTTTGTGGATAAAGCTTTTTAAATTAATTTCTGTTCGTTTTATATGGACATAGTCTTTTCAGGGAAAAAGAAAATAATACTTTAAATCTTTTCATTTTTTTTAAGACTTTATAGTTTGGCCTGCTATCTGTGTGCCGGAGAAAAAAATTTCAGCAATTTTTAACAATATACACCCATTTAAAAATTTGGACACAAATAGTAGTGTTTAATTTAGTTTCATACCTCCTCTAGTTGACCTGAAATGGAAAACTTGATACCACTCGGAAAAAAAATCTGTTTACTTACTTTGATAGCTTGGATACACTTACGTTATTTTGATTTGGTTAAATTTTAAGAGCAGAAGTAGCCCCGAAAGTTTGAACACAATACCCTCAATCGTTCTTGGAATACTGCTGAGATGCCTTATTGGGAATTGCCATTAAGACAGTGCATTTTGATTTAATCTTAAGGCAACATTTAGTTTTTAAACCTAATGGGCAAATGGGAGGGTGGGTGTGGGAGGGGGATTAGTGGCCCTCTAATCACTTTTGACTATTAAAAACGGCATCAGCCCTTTCTATTTTCAATCGAATGAGCCATTTTTGGAAGTTCTCCCGACAATTCCTTCGATACGAAGTGCCCTTGTCAAAACAACAACAAAAAATAATATATTATACCACATCGATCTTTACTATAATTAAATAAAAAAAAACAAGTTTTTTTTTTGACTGAAAGTAAGAAGCGACATTAAAACTTAAAACGAACAGAAATTATTCCGTATATGAAAGGGGCTGTCCCCTCTTAAATACCTCGCTCTTTACGCTAAAGTTTTTTATTGTTTTAAAAAATAAAGTTGTGTGACAGATTCAAACTTTAGCGTAAAGAGCGAGGTATTGAAGAGGGGACAGCCCCTTTCATATACGGAATAATTTCTGTTCGTTTTAAGTTTTAATGTCGCTCCTTACTTTCAGTTAAAAAACCTTGTTTTTTTTAATTTAATTTCTGAACGTTTTTGAATTAATGCAGCTTTGATTTTGGCTCACCGTACATGAATAATTAAAACGAAATTTGCATATTAATTTTACTTTTTTGGCTAAATGGCTTTCTCGAAATTTTGTTCTGACGTAACTTGCGAATTAACTTACGTAACGAACTTCTATATTCGTATGTTTTATTACGTATATTAGGGAGTTTGCCCCTAGTCGATACCTTGCTCTTTACGCTAAAGTTCGAATCACATACCCCTGAATCACAAAGGCCGGTTAATTAGATTAGATAGCTCTTTTGAAAATACTAAAAAAAAAACTTTAGCGAAAAGGGCGATGTATTGACTAGAGGGCGAAACCCCTCATATACGTAATAATTTCTGTTTGTTTTAAGTTTTAATGTTGCTCCTTTCTTTCAGTTGAAAAAACTAGTTTTTTTATTTAATTTCTGATCGTTTTTTAAATAATGCTGGGAAATCCGGTGCCCCCTTCATAAAAATGTACCTTCCCCCAAGGAAAAATCCTCCATGGAAGGATCCTTCCCCGTAACCCCCTCCTCCGACACCCCAACAGAAAAAAAAATCCCTCCTGAAACGTCTTTATACTTCCCATTAACCAATACTATATCCAGGATTTTTGTTCGGGGGGGGGGGGGGGGGGTTACCCGATTTTTTCCCGTGGATTATGTCTAACATCCTCGAGCAACATTATGTTAGCTCGAGACCGTTAGTCCGCCCCTTGCGAACGAGGACGCGTCCACTAGACATACGTTCGTATATTTAAGGGGCATTTTTTTTTTTTTTTTTTTTTTTTTTTTTTTTTTTTTTTTTTTTTTTTTTTTTTTTTTTTTTTTTTTTTTTAGTAACGCAAAAACAACACAAGTATTTACATACAGTTAAATATTATAAGCTTTTTTTTTTTTTTTTGAGACAGCTAAAACAGTTAACGCAAAAAGAAGCCAAATAGTAGAAGTAGTCTATATATTTTTTAGGTTTTTTTTTAGCTAAAAGTAAGGGCAAATATCTATACAACGAAATCCAGGCAACGATTTTTCTTCCCTGCAAAAATCTCGATGTCAGGGCAGATGTCAACGTCCCTGTGGACTGCAAGGAGGGTTAAGCCACTCAATCGTTCTTCTCCAATTGAATTTCTCAGCCAGGTTTTGAGCCTTCTGAGGGTTGAGAAACTTCTTTTCCGGAGTAGCAGTGCTAACAGGTAACGTCGCAAGAACAGCCATAAGAAGAAAAACATTTGGAAAAAAGGTGGCGTCGCATGCCTGAAGCGAAGACACAGCACAAGTGGGCCTCTCTGATACCGGAACATTCTCCTACTTGATGCGCCATAGCTAAATTTCTTGCTTCAGACAGTCTGGCTCGGGAAGAATATCGCCATACAATTCAACCAATGACTCCAGGTTTAATGCCTTCAGATCGACAGAAACAATTTTGGCAGGAGAAAGGACGCTGAGATTTGACAGCAGTTTCTGGGTGAAGCACAAATCGTTGTTTCAGCTCGGAAGTGAAGTGGTACAGGAAAGGAATCTAGAGCGAGGTTCTATAGCGGTTGAGAAGGTCTGGATCGTCTGTATGCATACTCCGGCCACCTCTCGTCCTTGGATGAGTCATCTCCAGTCCTAAGTCACTGGCAAAACGCTGAGCTTCGTCGAAAATAGACGTGAAAGCAGTAGCAGCATTTTCCTCGTATTTCCTTTGTTTTTTGAAAGGACAGTTTCCACGTGCCTGCATGCAGCTGCCAAATCACAGTCAACTGACTGAAGAGTCTTGCACAGCGGAAGCGTAAGGCAGAAAAGCTCTTTGACCACATGGAGACACACAACAAATTGCGACTGGTTCATCGTGTCCAGCAACTGCGCCGCTTTTGCACAAGTTTCTGCATTTCCGCTCTCTTCAAGAGCTTCCATGGATCGCAGGATTGGTCGGTACAGCTCAAGAAAACGCAGAACTGAATCGTGGCGCTCATAACCCTGACCAACCATCTTATTCAGATTAAGACCAAGGCTTTCGAAAAATCGCAGGATTGATGAAGTCAGACCTTGCCCAGTCAAATCAGAAACTGGGGTAAAGCCAAGAAAGTCCTCATGCAGGTTCCCTTTGAAAGTGTAGCGGACGCAAACAGACAGCTGCTCGGTATTCGAAACATCCGCCGTTTCATCGGCAAGCACCGAAAAGCACGGACTTGCGTTTACTCTTTCCACAATAGACTGCTGAAGAAGCTCCCTGGATGCGGCGATAATACCATTCTGGATGATGGGATAAAGATATGTGGCATTTCCGGCCGCAGAAAGAAGACGGTTATTCAGAATATCGTCACCGTGTCTCGCCCTCAGCCGCAGTAGTGCTCGGAAGTTGCCATCACTGTGAGAAGTTTCTGGATCCGAGACCGAAATGGGGCCGGAATCGTTGGTACCACGAAGGGCAAGCTGTTGCCGCTCTCAAAATATCACCGTCTCAACAATTGGTCGCAACTTCTGGCGATTTTTTTTGAACCTGCGCTTTCCTCGCAGCGTCTAGCTGGTGCGCCATATTGTCCTGCCTTTTCTCCAAAACAAAAATGAAGTTTTCAGCCGATACGATGTAGTTCTATGAAAATCTGCTTGTTCGTGAGCTGTGAAGCACTCTATCGCTTCCTTCCAGTTCCTGAATGGTTTGGTGATTCCCCAAGTGCTGGTGGCAGCCTTTGCCAGCTGTCTCTGACGAGAACAGAATGCAAAATCTGCAAAAAGCAGCGTCCTCAGACGGAGAGTAGGACAACCAACTGAAACGAGCGAGTCAAGTTAACTGAAACTTCAGCTTCCGTTTTTCGGATACTGGAAAAATGTAGGAAATATCTGGAGTCCAAGGGCTCCTCAGCGAACGAAGTTTAGAATTTGCATCGAGACTGGATGATTTGTTGACAAAACGACCGATGTCATTTGCAAACAACGACAGAGCTTGGTTGGTGCAGGTGCGTGTTGCGTCGTGGTTGGTTCCAGTGTGCGTGATTCAGAGGCTTCAACGATGGCTCCAGTGCCCTTCAGATCCACAGGTGTAGATGAATGCTCCGCAGACGTCCCGCTAACGCCAATATCAGAAACATCCCTGGTCCGCTTGGGCGCGAAAAACGACGTAATGTCACACTTCCTCTTCATGTTGAAAATCGCTCTTCTCTTATCCAAGTCCGAAATTGAACTGAACTAAACTGAAAATCTTGTACTCTCTTATAACATTCACCTCGAGCCCCCATTAATCCTAATTTACCATGCAAGGTCTGGCCTTGCATAATAAGGCGAACATGGGGTTACCTAATTGCGTAAGCTGATCACAACCGTTTACCCACAAGATTGCAATAGGATTTTTGTATGCCATAAAATGCAATAGGATAATAGTGCATATTAACCCTAATTTACTATGCAAGGTCAGGTGAAAAATGGGGTTACCTACGGTTACCTAATTGCGTAAGCTGATCAGGACCATTTACCCACAAAATGCAATAGGATTTAGCGTGGGAGCATATTTTTTTCCTGGTAAGGTTTTGTCTTTACAGGTATTTTTTAAACTAATTTTCGGTTCGGTCAAAAATTTCGGGGGGGGGGGGTTCAAACCGGGTAACCCCCGCCCTCCCTCCCCTGGATACAGCCTTGCTATATGTAAACAATGGGCAAAGTTCATAGCTTCCAACCCTTCCGCCGGGAGCTGTTGGGGATTAAGTCATCCTCAAAGACATATTTATTAGATTTTCGACTATGCTGACCAAAATGGCTGTCTCAAAATTTTGATTGGGTGACTTTGGGAAAAAAAAGCCTGGGAGGGGGCCAAGTTGCCCTCCAATTTTTTTGTTTGCTTAAAAGGGCACTAGAACTTTTAATTTCCGTTCAAATGAGCCCTCTTACGATATTCTAGGACTACTGGATCGATACGATCACCCCTGGGAAAATAAAAAACAAAACAAAAAAAACACGCATCCGTGATCTTTCTTCTGACAAAAAATACAAAATTCCACAATTTTGCAGATAGGAGCTTGAAACCTCCGCTATAGGGTTTTCTGACACGCTGAATCCGATGGTGTGATTTTCATTAAATTTCTATCACTTTTTGGGGGTGTTTCCCCCTTTCTTCGAAAATAAGGCAAATTTTTTCAGGCGCTTAACTTTTGATGGGTAAAACTAAACTGATACAAAAAATGAAAAAATGAAACTTATATATTTGAAATCAGCATAAAAATCTGATTCTATTTATGTATCTATGGGTATCAAAATTCCGGTTTTTAGAGTTTCGGTTAATACTGAGCCGGGTCGCTCCTTACTTACAGTTACCACGAACTGTTTAAAAATGTCAAGCCTTCCAATCACTTTCGACTATTAAAAAGGGCACAAAGCCTTTCGATTTCCAATCGAATGAGCCCTTTTTGAGTTTCTACGCCAACGCTTTCTATAAACACCTTATATGCCCCAGGGCATATATTACAACCCTTACCCTAAGGGCTGTTTAGGGTGGTTGTCATCCTCTAAGACCTAATTTCCAGAACTTTCAACCATGTTAAACAAAATGGCTATCCAATCGCTTTCAACTATTAAAAAAGGCACTAGTACTTCAATCAATCAATTTTCAATCAAATGAGCCGGTTGTGGTTGTTTTTTGTTAGTTGGGGTGGGTTTTGTGTTTGTTTTGTGTTAGTGGTTAGGGGTGTTGTGTGGTTTTTTTAGGGGGGGTTTGAAGTTTCTACGACAACATTTTTCAATAAAAACCTTATATGCCCCCAGGGCATAACTTACAACCCTTGACCTGAGGGCTGGGGGGTTGTCATCCTGAAAGACCTAATTTTCAGAACTTTCTACTACGTTGAACAAAATGGTTATCTGAAAATTTTGATTGGATTTGTTCGGAGGAATGGGCGGCGTGAGAGGGGGGTTAGTTACCCTCAAATCACTTTCGACTATTAAAAAGGGCACTAACCCTCTCAATTTCCAAATGAATGAGCCCTTTTGAAGTTTTTACGACAACTCTATATGTAAAAACCTTATATGCCCCAGGGCATAACTTACAACGTTTGCCCTGGGGGTTGTGTCATCCTTAAATACATAATTTCCAGAACTTTCAACTGCGTTGAACAAAATGGCTATCTCTAAACTTTGATTGAATGATTTTGGGGAAATGGTGGGCGGGAGAGGGGGGTTAATTACTCTCCACTCACTTTCGACTATTAAAAAGGGCAATTTCAATTTCCAATCAAATGACCCCTTTTTGAAATTTCTACAACAGTTTTCTATATAAACCTTATAGGTCCCCAGGGCATGACTTACAAACCTTGCACTGAGGGCTCTGAGGGGGTTATCATCCTAAAATACCTAATTTCCAGAACTTTCAACTGCGTTGAACAAAATGGATATCTCAAATTTTGATTGGATGTGTTTGGGAAAATTGTGGGCGTGAGAGGGGGGTTAGTTGCCCTTCAATCACTTTCGACTATTAAAAAGGGCACTAGCCCTTCCAATTTCCGATTGAATGAGCCCTTTTTGAAGTTCCTACAACATCACTTTCTACAAAACCTTATATGCCCCCAGGGCATAACTTACAACCCTTGCCCTGAGGGATGTGGGGGGAAGGGGTTGCCATCTTGAAAGACCTAATTTTCAAAACTTTCAACTAAGATGAAATAAAATGACTATTTAAAAATTTGATTGGATGTGTTTCGGGAAAAGGTGGGCGTGAGAGGGGGGTTAGTTGCCCTCAAATCACTTTCGACTATTAAAAAGGGCACTAGCCCTTTGAATTTTCAATCGAATGACCCCTTTTTCAAGTTTCTACGACGAAGATTTCAACAAAAACCTTATATGCCCTCAGGGCATAACTTATAACCCTTTCCCCGAAGACTGTAGGGGGAGTGTCCTGCTCATTAGTATAATTTCCTGAACTTTAAACTGCGTGGAACAAAATGGCTATTTCAAAATTTTGATTGGATGTTTTTGAGGAAATGGTGGGCGTGGAATGGGTGTTAGTTGCCTTCCAGTCCCTTTCGACTATTAAAAAGGGCATTAGCCATTCCAGTTTCTAACCGAATGAGCCGTTTTTGAAGTTTCTACGACAACGCATTCTATAAAAAACTTATATGCCCCCACGGCATAACTTACAACCCTTGCCCTGGGGGGAGGGGAGTTGTCATCCTCAAAGACATAATTTTTAGAACTTAAAACTACGTTGAATAAAATGGTTATCTCAAAATTTTGATTAGATGTGTTTGGGGAAAAGGTGGGCGTGAGAGGGGGGTTAGTTGCCCTCCAATCACTTTCGACCATTAAAAAGGGCTCTAGCGCTTTGAATTTCCACTCGAATGAGCCTTTTTTGAGGTTTAAACGACAACACTTTCTATAAAAGCCTTATATGCCCCAAGGGCATAACTTACAACCCTTGCCCTGAGGGTTGTGGAGGAGTGTCCTATTCAAAAACATAATTTTTATCTGGAAATCAACTATGCTGAACAAAACGGCTATCTCAAAATGTTGGTTGGATGTGTTTCGGGAAATGGTGGGCGTGGAAGGGGTGTTAGTTGCCTCCCAATCACTCTCGACTATTAAAAAGGGCACAAGCCGCTTCAATTTCCAATTGAATGAGCCCTTTTTAAAGTTTCTACGACAACTTCTTCGATACGAAGTGCCCTGGTCTAAAGGAAAAGAAATGATAAATAATACATTGTGCCAACATCGTTCTTATATGCTCCCAGGGCATAACTTAAAACCCTTGCCTTGAGGGTTGTGGGGGAGTGTCCTCCTCAAAAACATATTTTCTATCTGGAAATCAACTACGCTGAACAAAATTGCTGTCTCAAAAATTTTGATTGGATGTGTTTAGAGAAATAGTGAGCGTGGAAGGGGTGTTAGTTGCCTTTCAATCACTTTCGACTATTAAAAAGGGCACTAGCCACTCCAATTTCCAATCGAATGAGCTCTTTTCGAAGTTTCTACGATAACTCCTTCGATACGAAGTGCCCTTGTATGGAAAAAAAAAGAATAATACATTGTGCCAACATCGTTCATTGCTAAGGCGCTGCATATGATGAGAATTTGACAAAGTATCCTATTCATTTTCTAAAGCCAAGGTATTCTGTTCTCAAAGTCTGTTCTACAGAATCTTTCAGTCTAATGAGCATTATCGTGCTAATGAATTCAATTCCACCCAAATCAAGCTAATGCCTCTATAATTGCCATATTCACTCTTATTACCTTTCTTATAACAAGGGTTTGATTGTAATTTTCCTAAAACATCAGGCTACCTCTTCCTTAATAAAATAGTTCCCTTGTTTTATCTCTAGCCTCGTCATCAGCATATTTACCACGCTTAAATCTTATTTACCATACTATCAGTGTCATTTTTCAATGCTTCTGATATCACTTTAGCTGTTCCTTACTAAATAAATCTTCCTTCCTTTCCAAAATATTTAAAATTCTTTGACCATTTTCTATATAATTTCCCACGACTTTATTACAGTTTAGCTCTCTCAAATTGTTCTGAATGTTTCTCCTTAACACTCTTTTAGTTACTAATTGAGGCCCGGTCCTGTCTTAAAACGGGGTTAGTCGAGACTGACGACC
This sequence comes from Artemia sinica, assembly GCA_027921565.1. Classification (NCBI taxonomy): domain Eukaryota; kingdom Metazoa; phylum Arthropoda; class Branchiopoda; order Anostraca; family Artemiidae; genus Artemia; species Artemia sinica. Next base: position 27,577,136 of record CM051272.1, read on the forward strand.
TAACTTGAAAAGCCTTGGTCGTCTAATGCGAAACATCTGTTTTACATAATAGTAAATCACCGTGGTTTAAAGCCATTTGTGCTTCCCTCTTATACTCGTAAGACTTGTAACTCAGAAGCTTCTTGTAAAAACCTTTCTCTTTTCTTCAAAGCTTAAAGTCCTTTCACTAATATTCCTAGCTATCTTTCTAACTGGCCTCCCCAAAATATCTAGGAGGTAAAAACGCTTCGATGCCAACCCATTAATTGTTATTTTTGACGTTACCTATTAACAGCCATAATAACAAATTAATAACAGACAAATAAAATACCATAAATCAGTAAATGACAAGCCATTAATCGTAAAACAACTAATTCTTTTCCCTCCAACATCAAGTTCTTCATCAAGATTCAGCTGCACGTTCATCTTCAGGACAATCGCAGCAGAGTTAACAGCTGAAGTCTAATAGTTTGGTTATATGCATAAAATTTGTTTTCAAAAATTTATATATTTTCAAGAAAATAAGAAACGACAAAAATTCTTCGTACGGATTATAAAAATCTACTCTTCATAAAGCCGCAATTTTCGCTGCCTCCTATAGCCGACATCAAACTCTTCATCAAGATTCAGTGCCACATTTGTCGGTGGGATGATCGCAGCAGCTACATATCTTTGCTCCGAATTTAGAAAATTGAAAGTGCTACATGCCTGGCTACTAGGTAGGATTTCAAAACCTAGCTTCTTACTTCTCAAAAATTCTATCGTTTGAGGGGATAGTTTATCCTCACGGTTTCCCACGCCAATGACAAGTATATCTAAAATTGTTGAATTAAGTTAATATTATGTTAATGAGTTCAAAACACACAAGACTGTACAGCACGATAGTTATGCCGTAAGTACAAATAAATCAACAGGCACGCAGCAACACGGATGGAGGCGAACTAAAGACCTTAAACCCTATTCTCATGGGAAATTTTGTACTGCAAAGGAAAGGTCCTTATTACTAAAAGAAGACCCAACCTTTCGTCAATTTTAAAAGCCCCCTTTTTATCTCGACTTATTTGTAGTAAAAAACAAAAGTAAAAACCACGCAAAAGTAAATGAAAGCCCTCCCCCCTTCTGAACACAATTGTAGGTTACAGATTTGACAAATTTGGTAGTATTAATATGAAATACGGAGATATCTCACACTTAGAAGATTTGATTCTGTTATGCATATTTTCCTTGTGAGCATCATTCCTCCGTAATTTTTCCAGGGTCAACTCCATTCTTAAGAAAGGTAAAATAGGCACCCAGTCTACTTCCTTTTGGCTAATTATGGTTCCAATCTTGCTCTGTAAACCATTTGAAAACTGGGTTAGGGCTTCGACATTGAGAAGCGTGACTTTTTCAGGTATACCAGTCGTCAGAGCAGTCCTACGGCAACCACAGCCCCAGTTTCTTCTCTAGCCCATACAACCCTAAGTATTACTTGTTTAACTCTTCTAAGTCATGGCGAATCTTACATCCTATAGAATATACACGACATTGGCATTTACAGTTTTCAAAGAAAATTCATCGAAAACAGAGATAATATGAAAAAACGAACCTTGACCCAGAGTAACCAAAACTTGGAAACACATTTTGAAAAAAAAAGAGGAAGACTCAGCACTTAAAGCTGATTTAGGAATTGTAACTATGATTTCGATTGATCTTAATTACAGTCTTCTATTTTGAGTAACAAAAAAAAAAAAAATCATTTTTCGTTTGGAAAGCAGTGATGTGTCTTCTTTTGCATTATCCTGCTTCAACTTGTTTTTTAGTCTCCGGCACTGAAACGCCATAGAGATGTTTCAGGGTTCGTTTAAAAGAAAATTGTTATATCTACGTGGTTTTTGTAAGTAACAAAACATGGTACTAAAAATAAAATACAACTTTTGACAGATATAAAAAAAAATAAAACTTAAAATTTCGAAATGATCCTAAAACGCATACATTGTAGCGGCAGCATACCCAACCGAGTCAGGAGCATAATGTAAACCAATACAATAGCCCATACATAGCCCATTATAATGCTAAGTGAAGAATTATAAACTTGGTTAAGTAAAAACTTGAGCTTATTAGGGAAACTTTCATAAATTGATCTAACTTAAAATTGATCTAGAGACTGATGACTTGAAGTGAGAGTACAGCTAAAAGTCCCATTTAGAATGATAAAAAAACCATTTCAGAAGAAAGCACTGCACCCCACATAGGTATGAACGTAACTATTCAATAATCAAAGTTTGCACAGCATCAGGCACAAACTACAGGGCATATCTAAGATTTATTTTGTTAAAATTTACTTGAGAACGAAAAAATGCTTTTAATTTTTATTACAAAGCTTTGAACAAGAACAAACATGTATCAATTATGATTTATTTTATTATGTTTTTCTTATGTGAAAATTAGCTTTATTTTACCAGATAATCGTATTTTACAAAATGTTGTTAATCTGGTCTTGGATGGGAAAAAACCAAGTCTTCTCTTTAAGGAAGTAACAGGCGTTTCATTTAATTAATTAAAAAAGCTTTCCGAAAAATAAGTTTTTCAAAGAAAAGTAAAGGCCATTTTAAACTTAAGCTGAGGAGATACAAATACCTGTTAAAATTCAAACTCAAAACGACCAGAAATAACTATTAAAGAATAAATGAAACCCAAAACGAAAATAAAATAAACAATTATAGCAAGAAACATACAACAAGTAATAATATAAATGAATAAATAGATCTTAAAGCGAGTAATGCTTAGATTTAATATGAAAATCAAGCTTAAAACGAAAAAAATAGTTTGCTATTAAAGTATAAATGAAACTTAAAATGAACGGAAATTAAATAAACAATCAATACGAACAAACATACAATATATATTAATGTAAATGAATAAATAAATCTTAAAACAATTGAAACTTAAATTGAATATGCAAATCAAGTTTGAATCGAATAAAAATAACTACAAACAAGAGTTTGGGTATCGCCTCACTGCAGAAGCCTAAAAACACTACGTCATTGGCACCTTACTGGAAACTATATGAGTCTTGAACAGTCTTGGAAAGTATAAACAAAATCAAATTCAATATTAGATATATAATGATATTAATTGTTGAAAGATCCATCAGTTCAAGATTTTTTTTCACTATAATTTTTATTTTCATTTTCAATGCTTTAAGAAATGGAAAAGAATAAATTTGTAATATACGAGTAATTCGTTTTCAGTGAAGCGCCAATGACGCAGAAGGCTTTAGGTTTTACAGTTAAAGAAGGGGGCAGTATCCAGATTTTGATTGTAGTGAAACTAAATTTGTCTTGACCAATCTTGGAAAGAACTAATAAATTAAACTGAATATTTTATGTATAATGATATTAATTTCTGAAAGCTCATCAGTTCAAAATTTTACTGTAATTTTAATATTTATCTTCAATATTAAGTACAAAAGAAAACATTTGTAATATAATTCGTTTTCAGTAAAGCGCCAATGACGCAGTAGGTTTTAGGCTTCTGCAGTGAGGAAATCCACTACGCTGAACAAAATGGCTATCTTAAAATTTTGATTGGACGCGTTTTTCGGGAAATGGTGGGCGTGGAAGGGGTGTTAGTTGCCTTCCAATCAATTTTCGACCATTAAAAAGGCACAAGCCACTCTAATTTCCAATTGAATGAGCCATTTTTTGAAGTTTCTACGACAACTTCTCCGATACGAAGTGCCCTGGTCTAAAGGAAAAAAATAATAAATAATACATTGTGCCAACATCGTTCTTATATGCGCTGAGGGTTATGGGGGAGTGTCCTCCTCAAAAATATTTTTTTTATCTGGAAATCAACTACGCTGAACAAAATGGCTATCTCAAAATTTTTGATTGGATGTGTTTGGGGGAATGATGGGCGTGGGGGGGCTAGTTGTCCTCCAATCATTTTCCACTATTAAAAAGATCACTAGAACTCTCGATTTCCAATCGAATGAGCCCCTTTGAAGTTTCTACGACGACCCCTTCCGTATGAAGTGCCTCTGGGAAAAAAATAAATAATAAATAAATAATAAAACATTGGAGCGCTACAGCGTTGCCTCTGACTATATACATTCTTTGTCAGCTTTTTAGCGACTCTATTTTACACAAATCAGGAAAATACGCCACACAAGTCAAAACAGTTATAGAAAAATGTGGTAGAAAATAGTAAATTTGCAATTTTTGAGCAAAATTTGTCAACGAATAAAATAGAATTCTACAAATAAGGAAATTACTAATTTTTAGTAGAGCCTAAGCAATTGATTTTCAATCTATTCTAGGGAAACAGCGAACTCTATTTACTTAAAGGATGAACGTCTGGATACCTAATTATCAATTAGTCCAATAAAGGTATGGTTTTGACTCGGCATTAGAGCAAGATAAACGTTTTTGGCAACAAACTGTTCAGCAAAATTTGCTTATTAGCGTATCCAAAACAGATCGAAATTACCCGTGCGGAAGTAATACTTTTTCTGGGGAAAAGAGGGAGAAAAGAGTGAAATTATAAAACTGTGATTCCGGCAAAACTCTATGGATTGAAATGTCGTTTTATTTTACTCCAAGTCCAAGAAGATTGTATATGATCTCAGAATCGAAAAATTCTGGTATTTAGTCGCCAATTTCCACACCAAACGATATAAGAGGGGGTAAATCTTTGTAGTAAAAACAAAATGAAATTAGCTGTAGTTTTCAGCATTGAAGCTTTGCCAAGACCTTGAAATCTTAACTGGTGTCAAATTCAAAAGGCGTTGACAAAGATCGTTGAATTTTGTTATCCCTGATGGTGGCTTTCTCCTCAAGTAACAGATATCATAACTTTCGCTATTTTTACTTTTTCCAATGCTGATCAATAGTCTGCGTAGCATAAACGCTGACCTCCAGATTCTTTGCGCTCTGCCAAGGAATCCTATTCATGGTTGGAAGAAAATCATCCAGCGCCTAGTGTGTTTTCCAGGTTTCTATTTGGAGTTGGTTCTACAGCAGCTGAGCTTACAGACTCACGCCACAGAGCCCCGTTTCACAAAAAAACAAATGCCATCAGACTCAATCTCCTGTCCCAAAGAACATAAAATTACAAGTCCAGCACGCGCGACCACTCAGCTAGGACGGCTTATAAGAATTTTCATAATCAGCTGGAACTCCAGTCTGAAACCAAACGGGTGCTTTCTCGGGCTTAGTGTGTCAGGAAGACCAACAAGTCAGTATCATTTCCAATCGAACAGATCTCCCTCTTATCGGCTGAAGCAAGTTCAGTTTTTACAGTTAGAACGGCTGAATCATTTATGCCAAGCTGTGCTTGACACCTGGCTTCATTAAATTTTCCAGGTATACGGCTCAATGATATTTAACTTGTTGCCTGAGTTTGAAAAGAAAGTCTTCTTTCTTCCAAGCAGACTTCATAGCAGAGACGATCTTAGATGGTTAACCAACTTGCATTGCATAGCCGTCAAAAACGAGGTAAATTAAATCGAAAACACTTCAGTACAAAAAGTAAGTATGTCATAGTTACTTTAAAAAAAATAATAAAGAAAGCCACAATTATGCTCGTTCTTGAAAATAAACTCGTCTTAACTCGAAGACTCTTCCGAGATAGGAGTATCTCAACAACCTACTCTGTGATAACGATTAGTATATTTTTCGCTAATGATATTACCCTAGTATGGTTTTGAAAAATGTACGTTTAACTGAACCACAAGCAACTGAACCCCTGTAACTGAATCACCGTGTAATTGAACCACCGTGCAACTGAACCCCGTATAACCCAACCCCCGTGCAACTGAACCCTCGTGTAACTGAACCACGAGAAACTGAACCCCATTTAACTAAACCCTCGTTTAACTAAACCCCCGTGCAACTCAAACCCACTTAACTGAACCCCCATGTAACTAAACCCCCGTGTTACTGAACCCCCGTGTTACTGAACCCCCGTGCAACTGAACCACTGTACAACTGAACCAACGTGCAACTGAACCACCGTGCAATTGAACCACCGTGCAACTGAACCACCGTGTAACTGAACCATCGTGTAACTGAACCATCGTGTTAACTGAACCATCGTGTAACTGAACCATCGTACAACTGAACCACAGAACTCAGATTTTCATTTCTCTAAAAATATTAGGCAATATCATGGGTAAAACACAAGTTAGAATTTTTACATGTTCAACCTTGTTGAAATTGTTTGTTTCTTAATTCATGATATAAACACCTGTCAGAAATAATCATGAAAAAGCTTTGTTTTATTTTTGCAAAAGAAAAAGAAGATCCGTCGTGTCACAAACCCTTAAAGCTGATTTATTACTCTTTTTTCAGATGAATCAGACCTTTCTGGATGTTAAGTAATAAACATATATGTTGAAAATATTTGACCTTTGTGAATCTAGATAATGAATTTTGATCAGATGTCTTTGAGGAGATTGCAGCTAAAAAGGAATGGAAGGGGGACTGGTTGCACTCCAGCCTTTTTTTCAACATTCCTTCAGCTTGCCCTGAAAGTTTAAAACTTCATACCCTCAGGTGTATACCCTTAGCTGTTCTCGACACATTGCACATTTGTAAATGTTCCTCGTATTTCCTTTTTACAACCAATAAAGGAATAAATGATTTTTGACTGTGTTTGGCATTCTTCTTGACATTTCCCTAAGGTTTGACCTTAATGCTGCATGCTCTTTTTTATTATAGGATCAAACATGCCATCTTTTCTTGATAAAAAAAATTATATGTTAACCAATAGACAACTTGTATAACTTACAGCCCTTGCACCAGAGGCTGAGGGTGTGAACCATAGTTATTTAACTATGGCATAGTTATTTAACCTTTGAACTGTTTTAAATAAAATGGCCGTCTCAAAATTTAGATCGGATGTATTTGGGGGAAAAAACAGGGTGGGGTGGAAGTCCTCCGATCACTTTTAACTATGAAAAAGTGCACTGGAAATTTTGATTTCCAATCGAATGAGCCCCCCCCCCCCCAAGTTCATACAAAAACGTTTTCTACAAAAACCTTATGTGTTAGCAATGAGCAACTAGCTTAACTTACAGCCTTGCCCCAGATGCTGCTGGTGGGGTTTTTAACCCCAAAGGCATGGTTATTTGACCTTTATACTATTTTGAACAAAATGTTTATTTTTATTTTGATCGGATGTATTGGGGGGGGGGGAATGTCGGTTAAGAGGGAAAGGCTGATTGTCCTCTGATTACCTTTGATTCTTCAGAATTGAACTTGAACTTTCAATTTCCAATCGAATGAGCCTCCTTCAAAGTTTTTACGATCATCCCTTCTATAAAAACTTTAAATTTTAATAATTGGTAACTTGCAATAACATACAGATTGCTGATACAGGTGTATCAGCAATTTTTTTTTGGAACGGCTTAGCGTATCAAGATGAAACTTCTGGGGCATCTACCTGCTACTACTGTTATTAATACTGCTGCTACTACTGTTGCTTCTACTACTATTTCAACACTATTACTACTACTACTGCTCCTACTACGACCTCTTCTACTAATAAACTAGCACTATTAAGGCTACGCATATCAATTAGAAAATTTGACAGAATGGGGTATTTGAGGGGAAACTTGAACTGAATGAAAAGGCACTATGTGCATGCATATTTTCAAAATGGCGTATCTCAAAAAGGGATTTGTGCATTAAGTTGGAACTTTCAGAGGGTACTTAAAGGGAAAGTCAATTCACCGAAAGGATATATGTGGACGCTCAGGGCTGGATTTACCAGTAGGTCCCTAGGCCCAAGCCTAAGGACGCATAATGCCAAGGGGAGCAATAAACGAGGCATGTTTTTTTAAGTAAGTACCGTTTTGGAATTAACAAAAGACGTGCAAAGATATCGCAATAATTTTATTTTTACATGAAAGCCTGTACCTTAATCTACTTTTCTACATAATTTCCGTGAATATTGAGGCACTTGTCATACCGTGGCATCAGTTTTTGAATACCCTCCTCATAAAATTCTGCCCCCTGACTTGTTAACCACTGTATCACAACTGTTTTGACTTCGTTATCGTCTTGAAGACACTGACCACCCAGGTGTATTTTCAAGTGCAGGAACAAATGGTAGTCGCTGGGGCGCCAGATCAGGGCTGTATGGAGGATGATCTAGAGTTTCCCATTTAAAAGATTTGATGAGATCTTTGGTCCGATTAGCCACATGTGGAAGGGCATTGTCATGCAGCAAAACGATACGCTTACTCAACTTGCCACGTCTTTTTTTCTGGATTGCACGACGCAGATCGTTCAATGTATCACAATAGGACGCTGCATTGATTGTCTCACTACGAGGCAGAAACTCCACTAGCAATACTCCTTTTTTTTTGTTCCAAAAAACTGTGCACATGATTTTCCATCCAGAAATTGTTTGCTTAAACTTCACTTTTTTGTTGATGATGAATGTCGCCATTCAAAGGATTGTTGTTTTGATTCTGGTGTGACGTAGGCCACCCATGTTTCGTCACCAGTAACAATTTGGTCTCTAAAAAATCTTCACCTTCATTGTGGTACCGCTCAAGGAAAGTCAATGCATTGCCTGAACGTAGGGTTTTGTGCAAATCCGTCAATATTATTGGAGCCCAACGTGAACATAATTTCCGGTAATTCAAGTTCTCAGTCACAATGCGATACAGAACACAACGAGAATATTGAAGAAATTTGAAGTCGCACATTGATGAAATTGTAAAGCGTCTGTTTTCTCTCACCTTTTCTTCCACTTTCTGCACCAAATCTTCATTAAAGACCGAAGGACACCCACTACGTTCATCACCATGCACATTTGTGCGGCCATCTTTAAATGGTCTCACCATTTCCTTACCATTCCATTACTCATAATATTTTATCCGTAAAACTTCACAGATCTTACGATGAATATCGATCGGTTTTACGCCTTTAGCACTAAGAAATCGCATACCAGCCCGTACTTCACAATCGGCGGGACTCACGAATGTCGGAGGCATCTTAAGCACTCAGTAAACAACATATACAATGACGAATCACACTGTAATGGCGTCAGTGCTTAGACAAGAGATGTAGGTACCCAGATCGCATGCGCAGAACGCCGACCGTAGCGTTACAGCGGCGAATCGCAAAACGGTACTTACTAAAACACATACCTCGTATCACTGAGCAATTTTTTCCTGACAGAAACTGGACTGATGTGATTTATCGTCTCCAGGTTCACTCTGCCTATTCACAGAAAAGTGACTTTAAAACAACACAGGAATTCCATGGTCACTTATAAACTGTCAGATGTCTCCCAAGAATATTAGCTGAGAATTTGGAATTACCCCCTCTCTTTCATCACTTCTTGCTCATCAGTTGTGTTCTGTTAGTTGCTTCCATTAGCCCCGAATTTTGGGGAATAACCCCGAAAATCTTGCGAAAACGGAGCGGCGAAAATGCTGGGTTCTTAAGCGTCAAAGTTTTAAATCCGGCCTTTGCACGCTACTGCTAATGCTATTACTATTTTAATTACATTTACTACTACTGCTACTACAACAACAACTACTACTACTACTAGTTCGACTGCTACTTCTATTGCAACCACTTGTAAGCTAAAAGTGTTAAGATGAAAATTAAGGAACTACATGAACATATAGGTTATCAAAAGAATATATCGGAATGGGATAGCAACAGCTAATTGTATTAAGTTGAAGCTTCTAGAACTTGATGAGATGAATCTTCAGCTGACCAAAGGCAACTAGCACTAGTGCTATTACTATTAATACTACTACTTACACTATTACTGGGACTACCATTACAACTGTACCTACCGGTAATGAACGGTATGAAGGTGGAATTTTCAGGGAATATTGAGGGTGGAAGGTGAACTTAATCACATCACGCCATCAGTATACAGGTTGTCAAAAGGGCGCATCAGCAATATCCTAGGGACAGTTTTGGTGTGTTGAAAACAAAATGTTGAAGAAAATAAAGGTGCTATGTGCATACTGCTAATAATTCTACTACTGCTACTAAGCAAGCTAATGGTATTAAGGTGAAGCTGTCAAGGAATATTTTGGCGGATACTGAACAGAATCAAATTGACTATGATTATGCACATACTCAAAAAGGGTTACAAAGCAATATCTCAAGAACGGCTTCCATTAATAAGTTAGACCTTTCAGGATAAGTTGTGGGTGGGGGACTTCGAACTAACGAAAAGTTCATAGTTTGCAATAAAACCAAAATAAATACTTTATCGGGCCATGCTTTTGGCGATAGGCCCAATCCTGACAGTTTCATTCAATTTAGAGGGTTTAGGGGCTACACTGATGAGTAATACAAGCTAGAAACCGCAAATGAAGCGAGAAATAGATTTTGAGCTTTTAATCAGCCTTCGTTCAAACTTATTTTTAGGCCTTGACTTAGGACCCCCATGTTTTCTATGATCGTTTGTTCTAACTTCTATTCGTTTTGGGTTTTCTTTTTGTTTGTAGTAATTTCTGATCCTTTTGGGTTTGAATTATTATAGGAATGTGTGATTTATACTAGTCTTTGGTTTAATATGGCTCTTTACTTTTCTTTGAAAAATTGTTTTTCGAAAGGATCTTTTTAATTAATTTAAAGGAAGCGCAACCAAAAGCGACTTTTTGTTACCTAAATTCTCAAAGTTCCGATATTTTCAGTAAAAGTGTTCATTACTCAAACGTTCAGGAAAAGACTGATTCATCTAAAAAAAAAAAAAAAAGTTTCCAAACACAAAGAGAAAGTAGGTTTTGTGTCGGCTCTACCGAAGCAGGTAATTAACATTTTTCAAACCGAACGATAACCAACTAAGAGCGTAGAAAATACCACAAAATGAAAACAACAAAGTACGCAAAGTGGTAAAAAAAATTACCGTATGTAGACGGTGAGAACCGCCATTTACTACCCCCCCCCCCCCCCCCCGAAAAACATACCTTGAGGAAAATACCCCACGGAAAATAACACCTCACGGAAAATACCCCCCCCCCACCTTCATAAAATACTTATCCGTGGTAAATCCCCCCCCCCCCAAAAAAAAATACCTCTTGCGGTTGGTTAGTCTCCAATCACTTTCGGCTTATTAAAAAAAGACTAGAATGCCTGGGGTTTTATCAAACAATCTCTACCTCCATCATCCTGTCGTCTCTCGCTTAGAGCTAATTCTGTATTTATTTTAAGGCTCAGTGAGAGCTGAGATGTTTCAGCATCAAAATGCACCCTTTGAGGTATCTCCCTCTCTTCCTAGCTACAAAACAATCACATAGCCCCATTGCAGAAGCTTCAGTTCCTTTTTAAGTTTTTTGATTTGTCTATTGCTTACAGATAGTATTTGTCATTAGGAAACGTACGGAAATTTTTTGCGTGGGGGTTTTTAGGAGGTTTTTTTCATAAGAAGAAAGTATTTTCACGGAGGGGGGGGGGCAAGATTTACAAATAAATTCCTCTTTTCCACTTCCCTTCGAACTTTTCAATTAAACTAAAAAATAACACGACTCAAGAAGATTTTAAATTTTGAAAACGTTCCGCGAGAGAGGTATTTTGCAGGTGAGGGGTTTCTGTGGGTGGAGGAGGGGAAATATCCCACGGGGGAGAGGGGTAAACGCTTAGACCCGCAGAAAGTGACAGGGTGAAGGGAACCCCCATTAACAGACATAAAAAAGAGAAATAAATCTGGATTTAAGAGTTTATGACGTCCGATTTTCTTTTTTTTTTATGACAACAAACAGAGCATTTTTATAAATCATCTTAACAGTAATTTTATATAAAGACTTAAAAAAGCCAACAATTCCAACAAGGTTGAACATGTAAAGATTCTAACTTGTGTTTTACCCAATGTACGTACGGTGGTTGAGTTACATGAGGTTTCAGTTACACCAGAGTTCAGTTGCACGGTGGTTCAGTTGCACCGTAGTTCAGTTACATGGTGGTTCAGTTACACAAGGGTTTAGCTAAATGGGTTGAGTTGCACGGGGGTTGAGTTACACGAGGGTTCAGTTGCATGAGGATTCAGTAGAGGGTTCAGTTGCACGGTGGTTCAGTTGCACGGTGTTTCAGTTGCGCGGTGGTTCAGTTACAGTGGTTCAGTTACAGTGGTTCAGTTACACATGGGTTTAGTTAAATGGGTTGAGTTGCACGGGGATTGAGTTGCACGAGGGTTCAGTTACAGGGAGGTTCAGTAGCAAGAGGGTTCAGTTGCACGGTGGTTCAGTAGCAAGAGGGTTCAGTTGCACGGTGGTTCAGTTACAGATGGGTTTAGTTGAATGGGTCGAGTTGCACGGGGGTTGAGTTGCACGAGGGCTCAGTTGCAAGAGGGTTCAGTTGCACGGTGGTTCAGTTGCACGGTGTTTCAGTTGCACGGTGGTTCAGTTACAGTGGTTTAGTTGCTTGGGGTTCAGTTACACGATGGTTCAGTTACAATGGAACCTTTTGAAACTTTGGTATGCTTGAACGAAAATATGCTAGATGCTTTCCACATAAATTGTGCGTGGATAGTTTTAGCTCCTCGTTGGAATAGCCTTATTTCACAGAATAAGCTCTGCGATGAACATGGTTCTATTCCATTTTCAAGGACTATAACAAAGGAACGGTTGAGACGATCAGGTCAGGTTTCACGGATAGAGTATGATAAGTTGGCAAGCATTATATTTTTTAGTTAAACACCTGGGACCAAACGAAAAGTAGGACGTCCTCAAACAGAGTCGGAAGAGGTCTTCACAAGGCTTCATACGATATCATGGGAGAGAGTAAAGGGTAAATGTGTGAATGTATCGGGGCAAAAGAGCGTGCGCAGTCATGCTGTTCTCAGGTAACTGGTTGCTACAATTAATAGTCAGTGGAAGTAGCAAGAATTTCGCATCTAAAGTATATTCAATAAAACTTATTATGAATGGGTCTAGTCTCAACATGAATATGCCTTAAATTAGCCGAATTCTAGCTAAATCCACTACTAAATCAAATATATAACAATAAGTTAGTTCATCGAAATCAGTGCATTGCAAAGTCCCAAGTCCCAAAGTGCTAGAGCACCTAAATATTGGTAAGAAAAGGTATTTCAGATATAGATTTCATAGCTTTGGTAACTTTATGAAGAAAATAAGGAAAACGCATGTGTTTATGATAATAATGTAAAAACTATTTGCCAACGCATATTGACAACGTATATCCAATTGTCAACGTAGATTAATTATTAGATTAATTCTAAATAACTATAAAATCAACTCATGCCAGGAAATATGTTTACTGTAATACACTGTCAACTATCTGCTTCTCAGATAAAAGCAAATGGTCCATTCTATATTTGTGCTGGATTTTAAGTTAAGGTAGCAGTCACTGTGGGTTGAAAACACGGTGCCAAAGAGTGAAAGGGTGGCTCTACGAGACATCCGACTCAGAAAAATATAAAAGTGTCATGAGTTTATGTTTGGGCTCATAGGAATGAAATATAACTGAAACACCGATTAAACAATTAAAAAAAAATCGCGAAAATTACATTTTCACCTCATCTGGCCTCGCTTAGAGTCGAAATGGTTTACTAAATAAGGAAATTATTTTTCAGTTCTTATATCATTTTCAGTCTCCGTGGACAACGATTGTGACTACGATGGGCTACGTGGATTAAGATAAGTGAACGCAGCACATCATCAGGATATTCGAAAAAGGAGACGCTACCGAGCCGAGCAACTGGCGGGGTATAAGTTTACTGTCAATACCTGGGAAGTTCCTCTCACACATTATCCTACAGAGGATCCGACCGCAACTTGATCATCACCTCCGAGACAAACAGTATGGCTTCCGGCCAAATCGCTCACGTGAGGACCATATATTCACGCTTAGACTTCTTACTGAAGAAAGCAGGGAGTGCCATTCGAAGGTTTATATGATCTTTGTGGATTTCGAGAAAGGCTTCAACTCCGTAGATCGTGAAAGCCTATGGAAAATTCTCATCCACTATGGAATCCCTGAAAAAATAGTGACGATTATTACCGCCATGTATGAGGATGGTGAATGTTGTGTTAAGACACAAGAGGGCCAAACACGTTTCTTCCGGATTTTGTCAGGAGTAAAACAGGGGTGTGTTCTATCACCATTACTTTTTGTAATAATGGTTGATTACATCCTGCGGAACACAGGGACAAAAAGGCATCAGATTAAGCCCCGAAGTCAAAGTCAATGATAATGACTTCGCAGATGACTTACAGTGCTTGAGTCAAGCAAAATGCAGCTTCAAGAATTTCTTGAAGAGGTCACGGTAAAGGCAAAACCATCTTGCCCTACGTGTGAATGCTGAGAAAACCAAATGCATGGCGACTAGTGACTCTCCTCTGTCCATTAAATGTGGCGACCAAAATGTTGAGCAAGTTGTCCAGTTCAAATATCTGGGAAGTATCATTGAGAACACCGGCTCGACAGTGAAAGAAATACTCACCAGAATAGGACAGACAAATGGCGCCTTCAACAAACTACGTCAAGTATGGAGATCTTAGAGATGTTCTCTGCGCCTGAAGCTACGCCTTTTCAACAGCAATGTTATCCCAATACTCAGCAGAAACATGGCACCTGAATCAAGAACAAGAGAGAAGAGTCCTGGCTTTTGAAAACTCGTTTCTTCTTAGAATATTGAACATCCACTGGTCACAGAAGAGGACAAACCAGTCCATCCGTGAAATGACGCAACAACCTGCAATAACCGACATCATCAGAGTCAAAAGATGGAGATATTTGGGGCACGTCCTACGTATGGATGACCATAGACTCCCAAAAGCCGCTTTACACTGGCAACCACCAGGAACTCGCAGCCAGGGAAGATCCAGAAACACACTGCGCCGGACCTACCAAAGAGATCTAAGAAACATGCAAACATCCGTTCGACCAAAATGGGAGGACATCACTGCAGAAGCAAACAAGAGGGAAGATTGGCGGCTCCTCCTTGATGTCCTGGGTGCCTCAGGAGGCACAGGCGGATGTAAGGAAGGTAAGGACAACGATTAGTAAACTACAACCTTCAAATCCGGAACTTAGTCCACAAACTAAAATATGTTTGTTTTACTTTCTTGGGTAGTCAAAATTTGGATTCACGTTACTTTGGGGCGCTAGTTTTAGAGTAAGTCGGATTATTTGGCTCTTTTTAAACGAATGTTTTTGAAGATGTCGAATTTTACGCATAACCTGCCTTCATCTGTTGAATGAATATATCCCATTTAATCACTGGCTTTAACCTTGGAGTAAAGAATAAAATGATATATATAACTGTTCATGGCATAGTTTAAAATAACGCTCAGTTTAATCAGTAAATTTTAGCATATATAATCTTTCTAGATTTTGATAATACATTTGAAGATCTAGGAAACTTTCGGGCTACACACCTGAGCAAGCGGAGACAAGCAATAAAGACCTGTGAAGCAAGCTTTTTGCTAGCCACAAGATCCTGGAAGAGGGTCTTTTTCGCTAATGTAAAGTAATTGTTGTCTCTTATTTCCCGTACATAATAAATATTTTATTGTTGTTCAGTAGAAAACGAAAAAGGAACACAAACAAAAAAAAAACATAATTTTTGTTCCCAAACTGCATTTACAAATAATTTTCAAATTTCAAAGGGATTAGCCAAGAGCCTCTGGTATCTCCACTATGCTAGAAAAAGATTTAAAACACATTTTTGACTCGTTTGAAACCTTTTCAATACTTCAGGCCAATCTCCTTAGTTAAATATAAATCGCTCTTGGTTATTAAGCCTATAATTATACAATATCTCTATACAAACTCACCTAATTTCGGTTCGAGAAGATAGAATGCACCTAGCGATTCGGGAGTAATATCTTTGACTGTTCGCACATTCCAACAAAGAACTGATTTTGAAAATATTGCCATTGGCCCCATGACAAATACACCATTATTCAGTCTAAAACCCGTCTGTAAAGATAATGTTAAAAACATAAAACAAAGATATTGAATAAAAATTTTAAGTCTTATTTTGAATGTTACAAAACTATTTTTTCCTTTTTTTTTCAATACACAGCTAATTTAATATTTTAGGTGATAGTAGTTGGGCTTGTAATATCTGTTTAATAATTAAAACTGAATGCACTATAAAGGAAACCCACAAAAAAAGATGAGAGGTTGATTTTAATCCCCCCCCCTTCCTCCATTGTCCCTCTAGACTTACGTATTACTAAGGCGAAAAAACTTTTGGCAAGATTATAGCAAATCAAATATTGGCTAGGTCCAGATTGGTTGTGCTACATGTATGATCCTTTTAAGAATATCTCTACATTCCAAATTAGGGCACAGGAAGGTATTTGCAACCTCAGACATACACCCTTTCTCTATACCTAGGGATTGAAAGATTTAATCCTAATTTTAAACAAAAATTTGGCTCAGAATCGGGTTTGAATTCTTATTTACCCTACCAAGACCTGTAGTGCAAGAAAACCGAGTCAAGGGAACCCTCACAGAAGATTATAAGCTTGGACAGATACATAGAGACCCTTCCTAACACAACTTGTGAAGCCTTAACAAGTAAGGAGTGAAGTTTAGGCGGGAGCTTTATAGCGAATTTCCAGGATCTTATTTGAAATTTATATAGTTATTATATACCACATAATTATAATTTAGCAAAAAACTCTTATTTTGCTAAATTAATTAGCAAATTATTTGCTAAAATAATTTAGCAAATAACTATAATTTAGCAAAAGGTTATAACTAAGGATTAAGGCATTTAAAATAATTTGATATAAAACAATTACAAAAATAGGCTAATATTTCGTAAAAATGGAAAAAGATGATAAGCTCATTTTTTCTATTTATTAAAAAAAAAAAAAAAATATTGAAAATTGGTCATGCAACATTTTCCTATAAAATTGAAAAATACTGCAGTACTTAAAAGGTAATAGCTTAAAAAACAATAAAAATACAGGATTCATTAAAAAAAACTCGACAACTTTATCGAGTAATTTTCATATTAGATTCTTTCTTCGCTTTTTCAATCTTCGAGTTCTTATTAATCATATACGATATGAAAGGGATTCTAGGCGTTTACCCCCGGGAAAATCGCAACCCCCCCCCCCACCACAGAAAATTCCACCCGGAAAGAAAATCTTCCTCTCCCCGCAGAAAGCTCCCTCGCAAAAATGTCCATATGTTTTCCAATAGCAATAACTCATTTACTTTTCATCTGAAGGCTCAGTGAAGCTTAGAAAATTAGGTCATTGAAACATATTCCTTTTGGCATCTTACCCCTCTCCCTACATAAAGATCTACAACCACTCCTTAATAATAGACCACTATAATTATGAATCAAATCACTTTAGTTAAATAAAGGATTAAAATAAATGACAAAAATATTCTTGTGCAATAAGACAGGAGGTGTCGGACATTACCCACATTTTTCCACGGAAAAACCTTGTCAGACAATTTTGATCCACTGAAAGGAAATTCTTCTCAGGAATTTTTATTCCCACGGGACATCCCCCCCCCCCTCCCCCTCACGCTGATAACTTCCTCGCGAAAATATTCGTATGTTTCTCAATAACAAATACTATCTGCAAGCAATGGATAAATCGCAGAACCGTTTCCCTAAGGGCTGGGGAGGGTCTTGTCATCCTCAGAGGAATATTTTTATTGGACCTATCAATTACGATGAAGCAAATGGACACCTCACAATTTCATCCGGATGTCTTCGGGGGAAAAGGGGATAGGAAAAGGGGGGTTATTTGCCCTCCATTCTGTTTAGTCACTTAAAAAGGCACTTATCCTTTCAATTTTTGTTCGAAAGAGCCCCTCTCCCGATCTTCTAGGATGCTTGGTTTGAAACGATCAATCCTAGGGGGAAACCAAAAAAAAAAAAATAACCACACGCAACACACATACATGATCTTTAAATAAAGACAAGGACCACATTGCCTTTCCATCATAAGAACAGCAAACTTGGGACTATTTAAATTTTCAATTTCAGTTTTAAAGGTCTCAATTTATTGTAAGTTTTATTTAATTTATATATGTAATTTGCCGTAGACAGCACATGGATATACAACTAAAATATTTTTAGGGTCTAAAAGAATTTGACTGTCTTAGGTAAAATCTCTGTTGCTTTACAATTCCAAACATTTGAACATAAGGGCTTTGAACCTCTAAAATGGGGTTCTCTGATTGTTCTGAAATTAGGGAGGGAGGAAGATACCTCAAAGGGTGCATTTTAATGCCAAAACATCCAAACTCTCATTGAACCTTTAGATAAATGCAGAATTAGTTCTAAGGGAGAGACGAAAGAAGGGTGGAAATAGAAATTGATATATAGTCCCCAGGGCCGTATCCAGGACTTTTGTTTTGGGATGTTGTTTTTTTGTTTGTTGTTGTTGGTTTTTTTTTAGGGGTTGGGGTACAAGAAAATATTTTTTAGGGGGGGGGGACAAGAAAATATTTAAAAAACCCATCAACATGTGAATTTGGTGTTTAATCCCTCTTGATTTCTGGAAATATTTATGGTCCCACGCTGTTATTATGAAAGTAAAGAGGAACATCAAACCCAAAATGAGCAGAATTTATTCCTTATAGGAGGGGCACTGCCTCTTCCTCATCCCTACCTCCATCTCATGGTCGCAGAAAGTCCCGAGGGCGTAATTATGTCCGAGATTGAGAGTTCTAGTCCTTTTATATCAGTCGAAAGTGATTGGAGACCAACCAGTCGCGGGGAGGGAGTATTTTCGGCGGGATGAGTATTTTCCGGGAGGGGTATTTTGCGGGGAGATATTTTCCATGGGGTATTTTTCGCGGGGAGGGGGGTATTCTCCGCGGTGGGTGGGGGGATAAAAGCCGGCTCCCGCTAAATAAATCCTAATCAATAATTAGTGTTCTAGGCGTCACGGACAACCTTTACTGTTAATTTCTCTTCAAACTGAGCCTCTGCACAACTGTATAAGTTATTCCTTCAACTTTTCAACAGTAATACATTTTTTCTTTTTCAAATGGTAATTTTAAACGATTGTCCCCTTCCATTGATATGAAAAATGTACAAAATGAAGACACATAAACAGTGAGGCCAATAGGAGGGGGCATTTGCTCTCCTATAGTATTGCCCCCCCCCTTCATTAAATTCCCAAAAACATCTTTTTAGTGTATTTTCACTGAAAAATATCCATATTTTGGTCTTTGCATTGGAACAAATTGCCTTCCCGCCCCCCCCCCCCCCCTAGACTCTGAAAAAAAACATTTTGACCGCCCATGCCGCAATATTTTCATGGATTGGCGCCAAATTAAATAAATAAAATTGAAGAATTCAAGATGATAGAAAATCAAAAGATAATTAAACACATATGTTATATATGAGTCCAAATGATTGTCTTAATCCATTATGTCGTTGATAGGAACTTAGGTCAATCCTGCCACAGAACCTATAGAAACTTGTCAAAGGGAAGGCAATCCTGCAAAAATTTCTCATTTTCATAACAATTTGCATAAGAAATTTGTGCATTCTGTTCTTAAGGATAAGGAGGGAAAAGCCCAATCTAGTCTGTTTACAGACGCTTATAAACTTAATAAAGTTCTTGATGCTTAAGCATTCGAATTATTTTGCTAACCTATTTTATTAGATAATAATGCGCGTAGACATAAAATGGTCTGACCTTAGGGTGGAACTTGGGGTTTATCGTGTGGGAGGAGGGCGTTGCTAGACAACGATTTTTCTTTCGTTTTTTCGAAAAATGGTTCCTTCAAACTAGTCTTTGGGGTATATTTTGCATGAATTAGTAGTCTTATCAGTTTGGATTGGGTATAATTCAGATTACCAACGAAAAAAGCCACCGATTGAATGAAATAAATTGGATAATGGGCTAAAACGCAGATGTACACAATCGAAAACAGGTAAAATCAGGAGATTTTAGGACGAGTGGAGGAAATCTGGTTTTTCAAAAAAATGTGGTTTTTAACTCTGTGTATGTATCTTCTGTATGTAACTCAGTAATTTCACAAAGCTTTCCCAAGACCAATGCTTAAGTCATTCGTAGAGGAGAGTACTCTTGTTATGAGAAATAGATAAAAAAAAAGAAATTTAACTAGAAAAAAGTTCGAGCATACAAAAGGGGGATTCTCCCCAAATACTAGCGAAAAAAAATTAACCAAATTTAGATATGGAAACTTAAATTTTTGTTTTGTCGACACTGTGTCCATGGATAAATTCTCGGTGCGCGTGCCCCTCTTACCTCTCAAGACCTAATTTTACCTATTCCCTAAAATATGAATTAAACTAAGTTCAAAGTAATGGCAAATAATAAGATGATAAAATCAATGCACAGTTAGGAAATTAATTGAACATATCTACTTAGAATTTTAGATCTCTAAATTTTTTTATGAGACGGAATAAAAGGTAGAAGATAGAACGTCTCTTGACAATTTGATAAATACATCTAAGGAAATTTGGAAAAAAAAATAATCTAAAATGGCTAAAAATGTTGCATTTGGGACCAGGGAGGCTAAATTTTACAAGGTATTTGACTCTAGTAACTTTAACCCCCCCCCCCTTCTTCGGCTACTTTGTCCCAAAATTTTACCACTAATTATTTTGTGATACCATATGATTGAAATAAAGCTAGTGATTGAAATATAATGTCTCGTGTTTTTTCTTCATTGATTTTTTGTGTAGAGACTCAGGTTTTTTGTTTTTTTCATATTTTTGTCTTTATGCGGTGTTGATAGATGACAAAACTGTTAATCTTGATATTACTGGTGAAAGCAAGACAAGTATTAAGGGAATGAAAGGGACTTCACCGTACTCACATTTCCATAGGAATCGATCATTAATCCAAGATCAAATTCTTTATTCAATACATTGACTGTCACCTTCTTTTCAGCATCATAAACATTGGCCATTCGCCTAATTGGATTTTTCAGTCCAGCCATTAGCCTAGAAAGAAGAGCTAAAAATGTTTCCCTCCTTTTTATAAAATTATTATATCTCTTCATCAATTGCCTTTCTGTTTACATGCTAGCCTTACCAGCAGGGGTGTAATTTGCTATAGGGCATGGGAGGAAATTGACCCCCCCTCAATCCCCACCCACCCCCAGTTTTGCCCCCCCCCCAGCTGAAATTTAGGGTTTTTAAATTTTTGTCAAATCTAAGATTGGCCTACATAATTCAAGTATCCACAGAAACAGATCAGTTTTCTTTAGTATACATTTGCTCTTATGGTACTATATGGCTCATTTTTCATTTTTTCACTTGGCTTGGGAAAATTGGCTCCGTCCCCCCCCCCCACCGCTTGATTTTGACGAAATTACACCACAGCTTACGAGCAAGGGATTTTCAGCCCTTCCTCTCTCGAAATCTCAACAGTTCGACGATTTTCATGTGATTTTCTCACGTTCTCCATATAACTCGCACTATTTTGTTAAGTTTTTTCCATCTTTACTTGGAAATATGTGAAAAAAAAGTTTTTCACTAATTGTAATAGAGAAGAACTATGAATATTAGTAAAAATACCTTCACAGTAATTTAGGTAGCAGCTTATTTTCACTGACAACATTTCAAAACACTATTGTAATATGTAGTGAGGTGGCATAAAAGCCTTTTGATTTAGGAGATGAGTTATCAAGGATCTCCAACAAATATTTTAAGACGTTTGTAATCATTTGCAAGCATCCGAAACTTAAAAATATTTTTGATAATCAATAAGAAAAACAATTTTTTGTGCAAATTATTTATTCCCACTTATACAACGTAGCCAAAATTGCAAGGAAAAATCAAAAGATGTTTTCTAATGAGAAATTTGAAATTATTTTCTAAATCTAATCTACAAATTTCTTCCAGGGTATGTCTCAATTCAGTTTCTTGCTGATAGGTAGGCAAACTACCCGTTGTTTGAACCTGAATCGTTCAAGGGTTCTAAATCTAGATGAAAGGAGAAAAAAGTGGCCCCATAGCCTATCCTTGTGCACCCCCTTCCACCAGGTTGTTAATAAAATTTAGGTATGTGGTGCTTTGATTAAAACAAAATCCTGGAAGCATTTCAAACTGTACAATATGAGGCGAAGAGTAGGCCCATGCCTCTTCCACATTCTCCGTTCCCCTTTCAACAATATTTTCTCATGACGTTCCAGCTAGTTTGACCCGGAGTCATGCAAGGATTTTCCTTTGGTATGATTTGAGAGCCCAAAAATTATGACTGTTGCACCTTCTTTGAACCACAATCATGAAATGGTCTTTATTCTCAATGATGGGAGGACCAAAGCTGACCTGAGACCCCTCTAAAATCCTAGAACGTACCTTCTTCAACTTTTTAAAAGAAAGGTTATAATATTCTACCTTAATTTTAAATCTAAAATTTGCAACAAGTTTTTAATCTATTCCATTCGAGGCACAAAATGTGTCCGTGACCCCTACAACAGTCTATTCATCTCCCATGTAACTTTGTATCAGAAAGGTGGGGATGTTGTACGTTATTCGAAACCAAATTATACAAGAATGTTCAATGTGTATGACTGAAGGCTTTGAGGCTCTTCCAATACGACCACTTTCTGCCCCCGGCTTTCAAGCAGAACGGTTGGCATGTTATTTTTTTTACATGATTGACTTTTCCAACTTTTGCAGAAAGGTGCTCAGATCAACTTAAAACCTATTGTGGCTAGTAATTTGAACTAAAGAGGCAGGGGAATGGATTTTCACCTACCTTCCATGTTATCGTGTTCTGATCAACTTGAAATTAGCTACGCAGGTACCAACAAGCAAGGGGACTAAAATATGACATTTTGAACCATTTTCCTTTACAGTCTAAGCGTTCAGTTTGATTGGTTGGGATTTCTCCTCTACTATGGAAAGGAACATGTGAGCCAGAATTATAAAACATATTCTGTTTTAGGAAAAAAAATATTACAAGTGTCTTAATTGACCTTATAGTAGGTCAATTAAGACATTTTGATAATATTTGACCTTAATAGTTTACCTTATATTCCTTTCCAATAGGTTTAAAGGAAAAAGACATTGCCTTAATACAATCATAATTTTGTAGTTATTAGTTAAGTGTTTATGTGACAATTGCTAGTCATACATGGTATCAAACTGTTCTTATAATCAAACAGACAGGAAACAAATCATTGACGTTATGTTTTTATGCGAAGTAACATATCAACTCATATGTCTTGTTTGAAATAACTATAAAGACGGGGCTATGTTTTATGTTTTGGGGTAAAATACTATCTACGTTATTACACATGTGACATTTAAAGTAACAACGCTGATTTGGTGGCTGGTTGAAGAAAAATTATTCTTGGGATATACCACTTCGAAGCTCCTCAGTTGTTGACAAATATAGTGTTTAATCAAGGGTGAAGAGACAAAACCAAATCAGTACTTCACAATACTACCAATATATATCTAGCTACTGTTCGTTTTCACACACTAAAAACGAGGGCCTTCATGTTTGTTGTAATTCTAATTGGTTTTAAGTTTCATTCTATAGGCCTATGCATAACAATTCTGTTGCAAAGGCAGCATTTTTGGTTAAGTTTTGATACTTTTTTTATGCTGCCAGCTTCGGTTTATTATGAGAATCTAAAGCTATCCACTGAGGTTTTTACAGAAATTAAGGAGCTAAAGACTTTGACGCATTCAGACTTTACGTTTTGAAAAGCTGCATATGATCCTTGTCTGGGATCAAAAAGGATGTTGTGCTCCTCCTTGAGCTACAGACTATATTGTGGGGGCAGAAGTCAATCTAATAATATATTTTTGGGAACATTATTTGAAGTTATCCCAGCAAGTTTTATTTATCTGAGCCATGTTTCAGTTTTGGAGTGGAAAACTCCGTTCTAGTAGGAAGTAGATTCTAGCAGAAGACCAGTTCTGATTTGAAGGTTGACTAAAATTTAAAAGTGCTAAAGGCCTGGACTTGATGACCCTGCTGTGAAAATATCTTGTTTAGAATAATACATAGTAAAATTTAGATAAAAGAAAAATGAGCATTTTCCCAGAGATCACAAAGTGGTACCATCTGATGTTGCTAGCAATTTTCGTTCTCAAACTCAGTCAAGTTTGCTGTTTCATTTAAAACATAAATTTATTAACTATTACCTGTTAAATTATTAACATGAATTTAACAAGCAAAGAAAAAAACCAAAGATATACTCTCACGATTTTCTTTTCTACAGAGATAATGAAAAGTTGAGGCAACACTTAACATTTGCCCATAGTTTATGCTACTTTAGGCTTTATACCTTTTTATAAGCTCAATTCTGCTTATTTTAAGTTTGCTCTTTCCTTTTTAGGAGAAATTCTCTTTTTAATTAAACCCAAAACAGCTGCTCTCCCAGCCGATAGTATAGTATTCAATGACTAAATGAGTTCATGTTAACATATATACCAATAACAACCTTTGCTTACCTCTGCCCCATTACTAGAAGACTTGAAGACTTGAGAGCCATCTAAAACGTGTTATACCCTAGAAAAAAAAGAAAGAAAATGCGAATTTTAAACAAAATCTGAATTATTGTTTCATTGTCTGTTTAATAAATCTGTTTAACAAGTCTACTTAGTAAGTTTGTTTGATGAGCATTAAGAAATTTTTTTTTAATTTGGATAAAATCGACTCTATTGGACTTATTGATATAATGAATCTGTGGACATTTGACCCATCTTACCATTATACATACACAGTAAACACACAAGTGAGATTTGTTTTGTTTATATTTTTGAAATAACAGACTTATTTTCCTGGAGTTACCATGGTAGATTAATACTAATTTTTGTTACTTACAAGGAAATGAAACAGCGTCATTTATGATACTTTTTGCTAGCGGACTTTAGAGTGCGTTGAAAATTATATTATTATATAATGACCTTAGCTTTGCAAGAAAACGGCCAATCAAGGTGAACTGATAATTTCCCTGGTGCTGAATTTCGTGCAAATTAATTTTCTCGCGGGAATTAATTAGGATGATATCATCCGTTATGGTTTGGACTTTTTTTAATAGTGCTGATATTTACCACCCAAAGTGTAATCTTTGGAGAAAAATGTTGCCAAATGAGTCGGTCATAAAGCGGGTCGGAACTAACTCAAACTGAATAATCTGAGACGTTTTTTTGACCTTTTCGGCAAATGTGATGCCAGTCTAAGATTCCATGCAGTGTCCTGCCAAACATATTGAAAAATTCTACTGCAAAAGTCGCTCTCGTAAGCACCTTGGTAT
Source organism: Artemia sinica (assembly GCA_027921565.1). Taxonomy (NCBI): domain Eukaryota; kingdom Metazoa; phylum Arthropoda; class Branchiopoda; order Anostraca; family Artemiidae; genus Artemia; species Artemia sinica. The sequence goes on from CM051272.1 coordinate 27,602,281, forward strand.
TATTGCCAATATCGACACTGACTTTGATGTGTTGCTGTCTAAAAAGTGCCCTGGAGTCTAAGAGGCTGAGAGGTTTGAGAGCTGTCGTGCTACAAAGCTTAGTTTTTTTTCGATGCTCGCTCGCTCGAGCTACCAATAAGAGATGGCGCAAAAGTCGGGTACAAGATTATTTGTATTCACAGATTCTTAATACTCTCCAGATGTTGTAATAAGACCGTTCTCCCAACCCTTTAATGGCGGAGTGTCCCAGTCCGTCCCAAAATGTGATCGCTGCCCCAGACCATGTACCTCAACTAAAGAATCACCCTGCTCCTGTAACCCCTAATGTACAAATTGCGGCGGAAACCAAGCTTCGTATAGCCCACGGTACAAGAAGTTATGTGACATCGCTGTGAAAAAGCAAGGTGTTTCTAGGATATCATGAATCCTCTAGATCTGTAACTAGTGTGCACTGCCTACGTGAAGAGCAACGTGGACAGAATGTATTTTTTTTTACCAAGGCAATTCGTATAGAAAGAGCCGTCATAGAAACTTCGAAAGGACCTCATTCGATTGGAAATTGAAAGTTCTAGTGGCCTTTTTAAAATTCAAAAGTAGCTGGAGAAAAAACCCCCCAACACCCATGATTTCCCAAAAACACACTAAGTCAAAATTTTGAGACAGCTAGTTTTAAGCAATTATGTATTTGGGAATGTCACCCCCCCCCCCAGACACAGCCCTCAAGTTAAGGGCTGTATGTCCAGAAAATTGTCTGTTGTCTATATATATATTATATGTAAACATTTGCTAGGGTCAGGAAATGTAAGCGCCGAAACCCGTATTGGCAAGTGAGTTTTCTTCTGAGGAGCTCTGATGTGAGGTGATCAATTGGGGAATAATTATTTTTTAGATTTAAGGTGCTTTTGCTTGGTTTTGGACGACTTACATTTATTAAAGTACCAAGGACACCTAAAATGAAAACTAATTCATTAAATTGGTCAAGTGCAAACTTACACAGCCATATACGTCTTAAATTAGTGTGAAAACCGATAATTCATTTTTTAAGGAGATAGATCACCAGTTGAGATAATGTATTCCAATACATAAGTTCGTAGCCAATTTCAAAAATAAAAAACGTGTGCTGATAAACAGCAGAAAATGAGCAAAAAATAAATAAATCAGCATATAGCCTTAGAAAGTGTTGTTTTCTTGTATGTTCTGGTAAAACAGAAATCGGAACCTAGTTCAGCAAAGCTCTTTTCTTTGAAAAATACTTTTAAGGAATGCTTCTTGAAAAGAGCTTGGCTAGACTAGGCCTGGTCTTGATGTTACTAGGATTTTTGGCATTCCAGGATCTTTTAACCATGAAGCAGTGTAAAGGTAAACATTAATGATTCTAAAAGAAAGTATCAATATATAGGCTACCCTATTGGTAGTTTTGCAGACCTAATGACTTCCACTGATAGCCTACCTTATGTAGGCTAAGGTAAGACACCTAGTAGGCTGTGTGATTTGCTTGAATATTTTGATATAAATCTACCTCATAGTTACTATATAATAGTAGCATATACCTTTTATGCTTTTTTTATATTAGAAATACAAATTACTTGGGTGAGCACTGTTTGACTTGGCCTATTAAAGTCATTGGTTCTTTATACTCTAAGCAATAAATATTGTCTTTACTCTTATATACAAAGCACTATAAAATCAAAACAATAGGCAATATTGTGTTTCCTTTAAACATGGAGAATGATAAACATGGACATTGTCTGTTGTGAGTCAGCCAAAAATCTTGGTCATCTCTATTGTAGTTCAAGTAGACTTTCCAAGTAGGCCTGTCCGCCTAGAGTCTAAGGCCTTTTGACCAAGTTTTAGGATTAACATGACCACTAAGTCACCTGGACTTGGAGTCCTCAGTCAGAAAACCCAATCTATAAGCCAAGACAGTTACACTAAAACAGAATTAATTGAAAATTGGTTGACTGAAAAAGTTTGCCTGGCCTTGTGTGCAAACAAGTGGCATAGGGTCTACCTGCCTAAAGTCTTAGACAGGCAACCCAGTTTATAAGCTCAGACAGTTACATTAACACAAAATTCATTCAAAATTGGTTGACCCAACAAGTTGCCTGGATTTGCAGGTGAACAAGTGACATAAGGTCTGCCTGCCTATAGTCTCATGCAAGGGCAGCTGAGTTTTAGGACTAACATATGACCATCAAATTGCCTGGACTCACAGGCAAAACCAGCAACAATAATAATAATTGATTGAATTTTCAGAACATATATCCTATAGGCCTTCAAAAAATTATGGGTATTTATTAGTGAAAAGGATGCCACACTGTTATACTAAAGCAATGCAGGAAAAAAAGGTACTGTTCTAATATCTGGGGAACATGCGAGAAGTGAAGTTTTGTTAATGCTAGTGAAATAAAACAAAATAGGATAAAAATATAATAGTTTAGAAACTAATTTTGGCTGTATATTTGCACATTAGGAGGGTGGGGTAAAGCATAGAATATAATAAATACATAACCTAAACTAACCTAGGTACCTTTTTTCCTCCTAAACCCCAAAAAACTGAAGCTTGAATATAGTTCCTGGAGTGAGAAACCCCTTGTTTATAGAGCATAAGATAGGAAATTACTGGGTAATGTTATCTGTTCTTGGCTTTTCTCAAGTTGCATTCTTACATGTTGCCCATATATTAGAACAGTACCAAAAAAATTTAGTGGAACAAAACAGGAATTATATTAAGAACAAAATTAGAGAGTCATGGGTTCTCTGAATGACAAATGTTGATTAAATAAAGCAATACTATTAGATCATTATCTGTCATTGTTTTGTTATGTAATATATTTATTGTATTATGAATCATATACCAATATATTATTGTATTGTTTGTACTTGCCATTGTACACTGTTTATTCTAATTCAGCATTAGGCCACATAATTTTGTGGTGCCAATTATGTGAGGGGGGAGCAGTTGCCTCAGTTAGACTTTGAGAAATACCTTCTTATTTCTATTTTGCTACTTTTTATTTTATCATGGCTAACTGGTTATTTTTGCCCCATTTACATTTTGAGGATTGGAATCACTGACATAATTACCAGATACAAATCATCAGCACAACTGGGTTATATTTTGTTTAGTGATGAGCCTGAATAAAAGACTCTTACTTAGTTACTTCATAATAAATAAGTTATTATGGTTATTAGACTTTGAAGTTGATACCACGAGCCTATGCTTTACCCCCCCCCCCCCTAATATGGAAATATATAGCCTAAGTCAGCTTCAATCATTAGTCAGCTACATATGACCTACTTTTCTCCTTAGCCAGTTATTTAAAAAAGCAAATTTTTTGAGCATAGGGTTACTAGGTTTCTATGGGCTGTTCTGAACCTTCTAGCCCCTTCAGGGCTCAAAATTAATAGTCCCTGTAAAGTGATTATTTAATTATAAAAGAGCATGAAAAATACTCATTATTTTGAATTGTGCTGAAACGCTAAATTTTGTTGAAAACTGCAGTCTAGGCTATGTACTAAAAATATGGTGTTGATTTACAATTCAGGGTATATTTTTCACCATTATGGAGGGAGGGAGGGGGGGGTCTTGATAAATTTAGCTATATATGGATTTGCAATGGAGTTCTGACTATACGTGTGTCTTATTTTTTAGGCCGACCATCTTGATATTAAATTAGGCTAATCAGAAAACTTTGAATATAGCTTTGAACTTAGAAGCTTAATTTTTTTATAATGCCCTTTGCCTATCACATTTAAAACAGTTGAAATGGGTGACTTTGATATTGATTGTTTTTTGTTTTTTTTTTGCTCTTTTGGATTCTTAAAAAGATATCTTGTATTAAAAACAGGTACTATCACTTAAATATAATAGCTCCCTATGCCTCCCCCCCTCTGGATACTATCTTGATAGGATACCGTCTGTGCTTGAAATAACAAAAATATTTAAAGTACCAAGGACACCTAAAATGAAACTAATTCATTAAATTGGTCAAGTGCAAACTTACACAGCCATATACGTCTTAAATTAGTATGAAAAACCAATAATTCATTTTTTAAGGAGATAGATCACCAGTTTACATAATGTATTCCAATACATAAGTTCGTAGCCAATTTCAAAAATAAAAAACGTGGGGTGATAAACAGCGGAAAATGAGCAAAAACAATAAATCAGCATATAACCTTAGGAAGTGTTGATTTCCTGATTGTTGCCGCAAAAGAGAATCAATCCCATTAGTTTGTATACCCAAAAAGGGGTTTGAAGAGTGCGCAAGATTGGTGAGTGAGCATTATGGTCCAGCCAAGAACAAATACTTGTCTCCCTTCTTCTTCTTCTAATTCACAGCAGATGGGCTATTCAGTTGGTACTATTTAGCCCTTTTCTTTTTGCTTCACTCTGTGGGCTACAGAGCTACTGGCTTGGTTGTCTCTTATTTATTAGATATTCTCAGATATCTTTCAGTAGATCTTTTGACTCAAGGAGTTCAAATATAAGATGATAGATATCGATTTCTGTGCTCTGTGTGCAGGTATAGTTGGCTAGGCTCTTGGCTGATAGTGAGATTTTTGTGGTGTTTGAAGCATTTTAACAGTTTACAGAGCAAGGTATGTTGTGCAGACATCAGCATATTACATTCAAATAGGCAATGGTCAGATTGGGAAAGGGGGAAAGGATAGTATTAATCTTATTAAACTTAATATCTGATAGCCTCCATTGGTAAAATATCTCTAATTGGAATTGGTCTCCCAAATGGCTGGTCAATATTTATAGCATTTTTTGCTATTTCATCAACCTGATGATTACCACTTATGCAGAGTGGCTAGGAATGTACTGAAAATAAGTTTTTATGCCACTTGAAGCAAGATTATCTATAATACTGAGACAATGATAAGTGTCAATGTCCAACTTATATTGAGGAGCTGAGGCCAGCAACTCAAGGCTTGATAGAGAGTCGGAATATATGATAATATTATTTGAATTTGCAATCAAAGGTTGGTTTTCCTTAAAGTGTTCTAATGCCATGATTATGGCATTTAACTCAGCAGACATTATAGATAAATTATTATATAATCTCTCGCCCATTGCAATTTTCAGGTGAGGAAGGAAAACACCACTTACAACCTTCTCATTCATTTTTGACCCATCAACAAATATTTGGAAGTGATTTTTATAGGTAATTGTATTAAGTTCTGCAAATTTTTTTCTGGACAAAAGCAATGGGGGTTAAATCTTTATTCCACTTTGAGAACTCATTATTTATTATGGGACTTGACAAATTCCATGGGAGGGATCGGGGGAAAGTGGGTGCAATAGACTTTGCTGGTATGGGGAACTTCTTCTGAATATTGGCATACTCATCTGCAATGCCTCTATACATGGCTGGATTTCTTAACCAATTATGTAGTGTGTGTGAGCTATTTGATTCAATTTTTTGTCAAGAGAAAGCTACGTCTAATGAAGGCCTTGAGATTGCAGAAGTCACAACTGACAATCATCTTGGAATTGGGAAATGGATTCACAGAATGGATTCATCTACATCTACCTACTTCTCCTATCTGTAAAACCAAAGGTCTTTTTCAAGGCCAACAAATTTGAAAAATGAATACTCATTGTGAATAATCAGAATATTTTCCTTTTCAGGTTTTTTTTTGGCTAAATACCAAAATTTTTGTCCAACTTTATATATATATATATATATATATATATATATATATATATATCTATATATATATATATATATATATATATATATATATATATATATATATATATATATATATATATATATATATATATATATATATATATATATTATATATATATATATATATATATATATATATATATATATATATATATATATATATATATATATATATATATATATATATATATATATATATATATATATATATATATATACATATGTATATATATATATATATATATATATATATATATATATATATATATATATATATATATATATATATATATATATATATATATATATATATATATATATATATATATATATATATATATATATATATATATATATATATATATATATATATATATATATATATATATATATATATATATATATATATATATATTTTGCCCTAATTTCAATATTTTCTGTTGTTTTACTCAACCTTGATCAATATAGTTTCAGAAGAAGTCCAAGCCCTATAAAATATAAAATTTCCATCAAGTTAACAACCTGTATTAGAGGAGTTTAACTCCTTTTCTGAAAAATATGAAAAAATATTCCAGTGATTAACTTTAAAATTCATGAAAGATTTTGTTGTTACATCAATTGTATTAAGTAAAGAGGCACTTACAAAACGACTTCTATGCATAAAAAACACTCATCAACTAATTAAATACTTATAAACACAAAGAAATCAATTAAAGAAATATTTATAAAAAACAACTTCTATGCATCAAGGAACCCAGTATAGAGGCCACTTGACTCAGGGAATTTCTCTCTAATCTTCATGTAAACACAGGATGGAAGGGGAACTCTGATCCTTTCTCCAAGATAAGTATATACAGTCCTGACAAATTGCCTGTAGGCAATGTACCTCATCCGTCTAAAAAAAGAGAAAAAGGAAATACAACTACTCTTTCACAAATCTAAAAATCCATTACTAGTAGGTCTTGTACTGCCAATCCATACTTGTAATCCATACTGGGTCTTGTACTGCCAATATGCAGTCCTAAGAACCCATGGCTCTAAGCAATTTAGGAAAAAAGCAGGGTGATGTGTGATGCACAGAGGGATGCAAGGTGTGGTTGATGGTGCCTCTGGATCCTTGTAGCTCTCTAGAAAGCCTTTTACTCTTTGTTGTTCTTGGCAGCAGACATTTTCTGTATTTACTGGCCAGACTTTGCATTGGAGACATGAACACCTACAAGAGAACCAATTGTAGTTCAGGCAACTTGGTGGTCACACATCAATCCTAAAACTTAGTCAACCTACCTGAGAATTTATGTGGCCAGGAAAATTAGGCTTAGGATACTTCTTCATCAGCAAGTTCAGTAGACATTGTCTGTTATGAGTAAACCCAAAAATCTTAGTCATCTCTATTGTAATTCAAGTAGACTTTCCAAGTAGGCCTGTCCACCTAGAGTCTAAGTCAGTTTGACCAAGTTTTAGGATTGACATGACCACTAAGTCACCTGGACTTGCAGTCCTCAGTCAGACAACCCAATTTATAAGCCAAGACAGTTACCTTAACACAAAATTAATTAAAAATTGGTTGACCAACAAAGTTAATGCAGGCAAACAAGATACCTAAGCCTAAATAGGCCACCTGTCAGGTGGGTTAAATTATGTTAGGTTAGGACCAATTTTAAAAGCTCAGACAGTTACAATAAAACAGAATTAATTGAAAATTGGTTGACTGAAAAGTTGCCTGGACTTTTGTGCAAACAAGTGGCCTAGGGTCCAGCTGCCTAAAGTCTTAGACAGGCAACCCAGTTTATAAGCTCAGACAATTACACTAACACAAAATTCATTCAAAATTGGCTGACCCAACAAGTTGCCTGGATTTCAGGTGAACAAGTGACATAAGGTCTGCCTGCCTATAGTCTCAGGCAAGGGCAGCTGAGTTTTAGGATTAACATATGAACATCAAATTGCCTGGACTCACAGGCAAACCAGCAACCGTAATAATAATGGATTGAATTTTCAGAATATATATCCTATAGGCCTTCTAAAAATTATGGGTATTTACTAGTGAAAAGGATGTCACACTGTTATACTAGAGCAACACAAGAAAAAAAGGTACTGTTCTAATATCTGGGGAACATGCAGAAGTGAAGTTTGGTTAATGCTAGTGAAATAAAACAAAATAGGATAAAAATATAATAGTGTAGAAACAAATTTTGGCTATATATTTGCACATTAGGGGGGTGGTGGTAAAGCATAGCATATAATAAATACATAACCTAAACTAACCTAGGTACCTTTTTTCCTCCTAAACCCAAAAAAACTAAAGCTTAAATATAGTTCCTGGAGTGAGAATCCCCTTGTTTATAGAGCATAAGATAGGAAACTACTGGGTATTGTTATCTGATCTTTGCTTTTCTCAAGTTGCATTCTTGCACATTGCCCAGATATTAGAACAGTACCCAAAAAAATTTAATGGAACAAAAACAGGAATTATATTAAGAACAAAATTAGAGAGTCATGGCTTCTCTGAATGACAAATGTTGATAAAATAAAGCAATACTATTAGATCATTATCTGTCATTGTTATTATGTAATATATATACACTATATGTGTATTATGAATCATATACAATATATTATTGTATTGTTTTGTACTTGCCAATGTACACTTTTTATTCTAAATCAGCATTAGGCCATATAATTTTGGGGTGCCAATTAGGTAAGGGGGAGGGGAGCAGTTGCCTCAGTTAGACTTTGAAAAATACCTTCTTATTTCTATTTTGCTACTTTTCATTTTATCATGGCTAACTGGTTATTTTTGCCCTTTTTACATTTTGAGAATTGGAATCACTGACATAATTACTAGATACAAATCATCAGCACAACTGGGTTATATTTTGTTTAGTGAGGAGCCTGAATAAAAGACTCTTACTTAGTTACTTCATAATAAAAATTATTAGAGTTAATAGACTCTGAAGTTGATACCATGAGCCTATACTTTACTCCCCCCCCCCTAATATGGAAATATATAGCTTAAGTCAGCTTCAATCATTAGTCAGCTACAAATGACCTAATTTTTCTCCCTAGCCAGTTATTTAAAGAAGCAAATTTTTGAGCACAGGGTTACTAGGTTTCTATGGGCTGTTCTGAGCCTTCTAGGCCCTTCAGGGCTAAAAAAATTAATAGTCCCTGTCAAGTGAGTATTTAATTGTAAAAGAGCATGAAAAACACTCATTATTGAATTGTGCTGAAAAGCTAAATTTTGTTGAAAACTGCAGTCTAGGCTATGTACCAAAAATATGGTGTTGATTTATAATTCAGGGTATATTTTTCATCATTATGGAGGGAGGGAGGGGGTTCTTGATAAATTTAGCTATATATGGATTCACAATCCAATTCTGACTATATGTGTGTCTATTTTTTAGGCCAGACCATCTTAAGGTAAAGTTCTACCCAATCATATTATTGAGTTAGGACTAAAGTGAATACACCATTTGATGCCTTTTTTTTTATGCAGATTATGAATATATTTATCATTTCTATCAGAAATGAATTTCAGCCCCCCCCCCCTCTATATGCCAATTCAGGGTTAGGTTAGGTATATAAAGGGGGGGGGGCTGAAATTCATTTCCAATAGAAATAATTATTATATTTGTAATCAGCATAAAAAAAGGCATCAAATGGTGTATTCACTTTATTCCTAACTCAATAATATGATTTGGTAGAACTTTACCCATCTTAATATGAGGTTAGGCTGATCAGAAAATTTATCTCTTTTGAAATGGCCTAGTCTAAAGAATCTTATAGTGTTTCTTTATAAAGGGTGAAAGCACAAAAATAACACAAAGATGTTCTAAAACTATAGCCTTTCCTTTGTAAGCTAATGAATCTAATTGTGAAATAGGCCTTGGTTACCTACATTTCTATAGGCTAGGCATAGGCTAATCTACACAAAATGAAGCATTTTTTTTATTTTATTGCTTACCATGATGATGAATCTTCAAATGAACTTCTCGGTTCCTCGGGAATTGCGCTATGATCTTGGACAGCAAGAGAAGCTACATTAGGTGTCACAAGAGGCTGGAACAAATATCCTGAAATGGTATCTTGCATACCATCTAGCGCTTGGTCATCACCAAAAATATTTTCTGACACATCAGAATAGTCACTTTCTGAACTTGAAGTCATATTTTTTCACAAAATGTATTTTCACTAATATATATAACAATCAACAGATTTTGTAAATTTGAATTTTCACAAATGAAAAACACTGTCGGATTCACAGGAAATAGTTTCCGCTAATATTTTTCATTTGTGCAATTTATCATTGTTTTATTATTGACAACACTGTTTTGCGAATTTATTTAAACTAAAAATGCTTATAGCAGTTAAACAAAAACTCGTAGGAAACCCGGATTTTCAGGTATGAATAGACCTCAATTAGATTAAGAGGGCTAAATATGTTTTCATTTTGGTGTCCTTGGTACTTTAATGTTAAATTTGCTCGATCTTGGACATGATTTTTTGGCTAATGGATTGGATATACTGTTTTATCCAAGGCGATCAGATGGATGATATGAGTAAGGCCTTGTTCAAGTACTCATTTATCTCATTTACTAAATTAGGAAGACAGTTTTTTTCTTTTAACAAATAATTACCTGTAACATACTATATGTTACTGACAAAGGTGGGCATGTTTTACCTTTGCTTTCCAAAAAGACGAAGGGTAATTAGGTGGGTCTTTCAGAGGATGTTGAGAGAAGTGTTGAACTAGATCAAAACATATGCATATGGGTTGTTAAAAGGCATAACTCAGGAAAGACTGAGTATATTAATTTGGAACTTTCAGGAAATATAAGAGAGATGATCAATTGACCAAAAAGGCAATATTTGCATGCTACTGCTGCTACTCCTACAACTACTACTACTACTACTACCACTACTACCACTAAAACTACTGCTTTCTGTAGATAGTAGCCTACTACCAGGCTTAGATATTGAAATGAAAAACTGAGGTAATGTTGAGGGGAAATTCAAACTAAATCAAAACATACTATGTGCGTACAGATTGTCAAAAGGGCATACCAGCAATATTTTTGGAACAGCTTACCATATCAAGATGAGACTTCTGGGCATGAGGGGGATGTCCAACTGACTAAAAGGCAACATGTATATGCTATTACTGCTATTGATACTGCTGCTACTAATACAACACTATTACTGCTACTACTGCTCCTACTACAACCACTACTGTACTATGATCCTAGTGCTATTAAGGCTAAGTGTATAAAAGTAAAAATTTGACAGAATGTTGAGGGGCAATTTGAACTAAATCAAAACACATAAGTGCATGCAGATTGTCAAAAGGGCGTATCTCAAGAATGGAGTTGGGTATTAAGTTGGAACTTTCAAACAATGCTTAAAGAGGAAGATCAATTGACCAAAAGGTGAAATTTGCACATTAATACTAATAATACTACCACTGCTACTTTAACTAATACTGCTACTACTACTGCTACTAGATTACTCCAACTACTACTTCAATTACAGCTACTTGTAAGGCTAAGAGTATTAATATGAAAGGCCATCAAGGGGGGGGGGATCAAAAGGGCACATCAGCAATACTTTTGGAACAGCTTACTGTATCAAAATGAGACGTCCAGGGTATTATGAGGGAGATGTTCAAGTAACCAAAATGCAACACTGCTGCAGCTACTGTTACTGCAATGGCTAATACAGCACTACTACTACTACTAGTTCTCCTACTTCTACCACTACTACTATGATCATGGGCACCGGCAAGGGGAGGGGGAGGGCAGAAGGGCCATGCCCCTCCTGGAAATCTGAGATTGTAAAGTAATTATAAGGAAACCAAAGGAAAGAGAGAAGAATAGGGAAAAACCATGAAAAAAATGTGTGTTGCCCCTTTGTTGGCTGCCTGCCAGTAGATTTTGACCCATAATAAGGAAAATATGAACTCTAATTTATGACTGAGTAACCCTTAACAAGTTTTCCACAAACATTTTTTCTAATTGATTTGGTTGGAGTAAAAAAAAAAAAAAAAATCAAATTCTTCATAGTAATGAATGGTAAGTAAAAACCGATCCTTAACAAAAAAAAAACGTCAATAACAAAAGTATAAGAGCCTAACTATTGATAACATTCAGTCAAAGAATCAGCTTTTCATAGTGATCCTAAATATGTATTTGTTTACTAGTAATTAGTGCAGTTATTAGAACACAAGAAAGTTCGTATAATTATACAAAACAAAAGGTAAACAACTTAAGGGGTAATTTCGGTAAGAATATGCCGTCAACGTTTGCTTGTATTGCAAGAGTACCCATGAGCTGATATATGAAGCCACTATAACTATAAACCACTGTTTCCCCCGAAACGGAATGGTGGGAATTTCCTGTATTTTCCCCCTGAACAGATAGGCTTTTTGTGTCTTACTATCAATTTTTTTATTCCAGGAGTGATGGTATTTATTTAGTTGTCCCTTTGAAAAAGATTCAATTTTTTACAGTTATGAAGTCTAAAAGGTGTCAAATATACTAGCCTTTGATATTCAAAATTAAATTAAAATATTTAATTAAAAATTTTGATTTGATTTTCATAATCTTAGTTGTAATGTTTTACTTTGAACAAACTACTTTGATAATGCATTACTTTTTATAAACACTGAGTCTAAAGGCATTAAATATTTTGATGTTTGATAACCAAGTTCAAAACTGTTGATATTGTTAAAAAATATCTGTCCAACGCTTTGGCATAGCTCAACAGAACTACATGCTGAGAGTTTATATCTTAGTTTTTGTAAGTAGGCTATTGTTTTGTGTATTTTTTTGTAAATACTTACTTTTTTTCATTTTTATATACTTCTACTTTAATTGACATACTTTTTCCATTGTCTTTAGAAAATTGTTGTCTCTAAGCTTCATTAAATAAAAAAACAAGTTTTTTTTCAACTGAAAGTAAGGAGCAGCATTAAAGCTTAAAACGAATAGAAATTATTACGTATATGAGGGGGATTGCCCCCCTCCTCAACACCTCACTCATCACACTACAGTTTGTTGACACTTTAAAAAAAGTTACTTATTGTTCTAATTAAACGACCCTTGTGTTTCAGGAGTTGTTTTTAAAGAATTTGCAGCAAAATTTAAACTTTAGCATAAAGAGCGAGATGTTGAGGAGGAGGCAACCCCCCTCATATACGTAATAATATCTGTTCGTTTTAAGTATTAATGTTGCTCCTTACTTTCAGTTGAAAAAGTTTTTTTTTCTGATCGTTTTTTAAATAACGCCAGGATACCTGGCTCCACTTCCATGGAAAAATCCCCCTCCCCATAGAAATATCCTCTAGACAATCCAATCCTGGCAAAAATTTCCCCAGACAATTACCCTTAGGCTAACATCTTCACGCGTAAAATTGAATTGGTAGAGAGAAAGCAAGACATATAAAGAAATTTCGTATATGAATTCTGGCAAATTCACCCAGTGTAAAATTTCCTTCAAAATTTCACCCCCTGGAAACTATCCTCTCCATTGAAAATTCTGCCAGCAGAAAACTCGTCCTCCCCTCCCTACGTGAACATTGGTTGGACACAATCATCCCTGGGAAAATAAAAACAAATAAAGATTCATCCAAGATCTTTTTTTTTTGAAAAATAATATAAAATTCCATATGTTTGTATGTAGGAGCTTGAAACCTCTACAGTAAGTTTCGCTGATATACTGAATCTGAGAATGGGATTTTCATTAGGATCATTTGATGTTTTGGTGGTATTTCACCCTTTTTCAAAAAGTGGTCAAAATTTTTCAGGCTTGGAACTTTAGATGGGTAACATCAAACTTGATTAATTTTATATTTTTTGTATAAGCATCAAAATTCATTTTTTGATGTATCTATTGTTATCAAGACTCTGTTTCTTGGAGTTTTGGTCATTATTGACCTGCATTGCTCCTTACTTACAGTGTGTTACCACAAACTGTTTGGTTGACCTTCATATATGGAAAGAGCATGATATAAGGAATATAATGGCAATCTTTTTATCTTATTAGCATTTTTCCTGCAGAATAGCTACCAAACTGCAATTTTATTGGCAAGGGTAACTTTTGGGTAAGTTTAGAGGTTTTGTTTTTTAAGTTTTCCTAAATTTTTGTTAGCCAATCTTAACTATCCAAGCCCCAATCATCAGCCAGTCTTAACTATCTACACATCATATCCAAAATTAGATGCCTACAATCCATGTCTATGAAATATATTTCTTAAACAAAATATTTGTCCAAAATTAGGCACCATAAGAGCAAGTTAATGGTGGTACTATCCTGGGTATTAAAATGATAAAAACATTATAGTAATTAGTTCAGGAGAGGTATAACATAGATTATAAAGAGGACGGTAATAAAGTAACTAATCCTAAAGACATAACTGATATGCTGAATGATAGCTTGAGCAAAACCTGACAAGTTCCTAGTCATCACCCAGCCCATAATTTGCAATGCCATCCCCCCTGTTTCATACAACTGTGTCTCTCCTAGTTATAACAACCGGGAACATCATCAAAAGAATCAAATAGTTTGTGAGAACAATGCCACTGGCCTAGATAATATTCACCTAAATTACTTAGCCCAATTACCCAATTACAGCATAGCCCAATTACAGCAGAACCAATTGCTAAGCTATTCCAGATTACATGGACTTCAAGTTCAGATTACACTACTGAGCAAACAAACATATATTTGACTAGCATTATTAATATGGCGTTAGATAATGGATGTAAAGTGGCAACTGTATTTTTAGATATTGTAAAGGCTTTTGATACAGTCAGTCATGATATTCTGTTAATGAAGTGTGAAACTCATAGGATTAGGGGTCCAGCTTTTCCGTTTTTATGTTCTTTTTGTCTTGTAGAAAACAATATTTTCAAATTGGTAATATGGGTTCTGATGAAAATTTTTTGATTTTTTTTGAATGATCTTCCACAGTCTGTAAGTAAACTGGAAACAAGAATGAGTGAGATCGTCAAAAAGGATAGCGCGACTACAGTGCCTATGTTTGCTGATGATACTTCTTTAGTGGTGATCACAAACACAGAGAGGTTGCTCCTAGAGAGTGTAAGAGAATTGCTAAATGAAGTTTCAAGATGGCTGAGAGAGAACCCCCACTAACAGTAACTTTCTCATATTTTCCAGGACATTGAATTATTATCCATGGATTCAGCATATAGCATATGAAGATGGTATGATTGTCCGTCAAAAGACAGTAAACTATCTTGGCATTATTATAGATGACACTCTCAGTTTCCAGCCCCATATTGAAACTTTATCCCGGATTCTATTGCGTAATTTGGGGATGATCCATAAACTTAAATATACGTTTTCCAACTAGTATACTTAGGCTTCTCTATTTTTTGTTAATCCATTCCTATATTTTGTATTGTTCTTCTGTATACATGGGTACATTTTCTTCAATTGTTAATCCTGTGTGAATTATCAAAACAAGTCTATTAGAGTATTATCAGGAAAATCAGAAAGAGAATCAGTTTGAGAAATTTATAGGGATCCTAGGATATAGCCAGTAGTGGGTCTTCATCATTTTTATATATTAGTGTTTATGTATAGGTACAATATGAAGTAGCTGCTGGAGTGTTTTAATGGTTGGTTTTACAGCTGATGGAATATACATAACAAAAACACTAGGGGTAAAAATGATTATTATACTCCACCATATAGTGTATACCATATACTCTGTATACCACCATATACTCCATGTATAGAGTCTGCCAGGTCCAAGTTTTCTTTTATTATAAAGGGTAAGAATTTATGGAATAATTTGGATAATGATACAAAGAAGATAAAAAATTTTAGTGATTTTAAAGGAAAATTGAAAGAAAAATTATCAAGTAAGCAAGAATTCTAGTTTTGTTTGTTTTGGAGGAGACTTGATTTAATTTAAATTAAGTTGTAATTGTTTATTGGTTTTGTGCGTGTGACACCAAAGCATGAATCTGGTATGTAGTTGCTGTCCCTTTAGTGTTATTTTTTTTTCTTTCTTTCTTTTCTTTTGTGTCTTTTTTTTTCTTTCTTTCTTATTATAGTGAATTTTAAAGACACTATATGAATGTATTTTTTTACCTGATTCACCCCATGCTAACCATTTGGTTTTGGGCAAATCATATTGATTTTTGTCTGTAAACTTTTGTTAAAGTTAATTAAATACATCAATATCAACAACCTTCCCTAGTGACTGGAAAATGGTTCATATCTAGCCCACTTTTAAGAAGGGACACAAAAAAACTAGCTAGCAACTACCAACCCATCAGCCTTACTTTGGTACTTTGTAAGGGTTGCAAAAGTATAATAAATTATGCATTGGTTGACCATCTACATATAAACCATTTACTCAGAAAAGGTCAACATGTGTTTTGCATAGGTCATTCTATTGAGTCATATGATATTGTCACCAAGCTCCTAGACAGAGATCTTCCAGCAGACATTATTCTGCTAGATCAAGCAAAACCTTTTGACAAGGTGCAACACAACCTCCTGATACTGAAATATATGCATATGGAGTCCATGTTAAGGGTATAGATTGGATTTTGGCTTTCTTGTCAAATAAAATACAGAATGTTTTTGTGAATACCAAAATGGTGTCATTTTCTCTGAGCCAGCCATAGTTGTCAGTGGTGTCCAGCAGGGAGTCATCTTGGGGCCTACACTGTTTAGTATATATGTCAATAACTGTTAAACAAACCTGAAGAATCCACTGACAATACATGCAGACAAAGAAGCTAATGGGGCTAGCTAGATGTATCAAAGAACCCTAACTGTTCAAGAAGACCACAACAAGCTTTGAAGGTAGTTTAAATACTGGGGTCTGCAGTTCAGTGTGTTAAAATATAAGTTCTTGATCTGGGCCAAAATAACTCCAACCAATCATATACCACTGGGAATGACAAACTCAAGGTGGTAACTGAAAAAAAAAATACTTAAGACATTATTATTGACAGGGAGCTGAAGTTCCACATCCATACACAAGCTGAAGCTGCAAAAACAAACCAGGCCATCAGGAAGCTGTGTATGGTAAGGAAACTCTATAAGGCATTAGTCTGCCTATATTTAGAGTTTGATTTAATATTGGCATGTTTCGATTATAAAATAGATGCTAAGGCACTGGAGAATAGTTGATATCTAGCCACCAAACTTGTACTACACCTGTGAGAAAAACCTAAAACTAACAACACTAGTGTGTAGAAGAAAAAGAGGATATGCCATCATAACTTGCAGGTTGCTTTTACATGCAAGTCTTAAGTTTTCTCTCTACCTCCCTCTAGTGTCACAGCCAGAAACTGTAGGTTCCCAGAAGTCAATGGTGTATGCATCAGAACATCTATGCTATTTGCTCCATGCTTCTGTTGAATAGTCTCTCAAATGGTACTGTTCAATCTTAGATGGCTCAATCATTCAAGAAGGGCATTGCTCATAACTGGACAAATGTGGAATGAAAGCTACCTGGGATGCTGCTGAACCTTGATGAAGTTCACATTCTTAGCAAGATACTTTATAGGAGGTTAAACACTACCATATCTTGCTGGCCAATGCAATTTATGGGAATTATCAAATATTTTCTTCTAGTAATAAGTGAAGGTGAAGAGGTAATGTTGGGTAACAAGAAGATTGATCCAGTGACCACCTTTACTTACCTAGGTAGTATTATTAGTAGGAAAGAATAATTCTAGGAGACAATTATTGTTAACCTGAACATAAGTTTAAGACATCTAAGAAATAGATATACTTTTAGAATCAGAGTCATCCTGAATTTAAGTGCAACATTTGTTTGCATCATAGACTTACTTTACCCTACCCCACCCCCCTAGTAGTCAAACAAATACTTGCATTTTATATATGCAATATGTTTTCTACTGATTTTTTAAATCATTATCCTAAATCAACTTAAAGATAAGAGTGACATATGCAAAATTTGGTGCATATATACAATCCAGGGTATAGTGTGTAGGCAACTTGACCATTAGGGTGGTAGTTGTAAAGCCCTTTTACAATGGAAATGTATTTTATATTTGGATTCAGGATAAAATTCTGGTTTCTAAAGGTTTTTTTTGGGGGGGGGGGGGGGGGGTGGGGGGCTATATCTATTACTTAGCCTACCTATCTCTATTGTCAGTTAATCTGGAATTTTACAAGGCTAGGCCCAGGAGATCTTTTAAAGGAAGCCCCAAAAACTCCTGTAAACAGTATAAGCCTAGGATTCATGCAATACATAAGGAAACATGTTAAAAAAAAAACAATTCTTACTTCATAATATGCAGAATAATCCTAGTTAACATATTTTGCAGGGAAGAACCTTTATCTTCACTTGTTTCACTGTTGTACATTTTATTTAACAAAATTCTGAAAAATAAATATAGATTCAACTGCATTTTCCCATTTTCAAATAATCTCTATATGTAATTAAACACTATGAGTGCCATCTACTAATTTCTCACAAAAAAATTAATAGACCAATACTGGTAAATTAGGTTATCTTTGGTTAGATTAGTTAGATGACAGTTGGGTGTTGTTTATAAGCAAATTTCAAGACTTTGAGAATAGACATAACTATTTATTTAAAATGTGATAGAAAAACTGCAAATACAAGGAAAATGGTGAAGACAAAGGTTCTCCCCTGCAAAATATGTTAACTAGGATTACTCTACATACAATGAAGTAAGAGTTGTTTTCTTAACATGTTTCTTTATGCATTGCTTGAACCTAAGGCTTACACCCTAGAAACTATTCATTAAAATTCTAGAAAAGCTACTTTTTGCTATCTTGCAAAGTGGTTAGGTTAGGAAAATAAAATTTTCAGTAATAAATCCAGGGCCAAAAGCATACTTTGGGAAGTTCTTGCCAAGCTACTATGTTAACCTTTTTCTGATTTATATGCCTTAGAAATTTGCCTACCTATTGAAATTTTGGCAAAGCAACATAAGGTAAATTTCTAGGTGGCCCTATAATTTACCTAGGATGAAAATGAAAACATCATTTAATGCCTCTATTTATGCTGTTTCATAATGCAATAATCAATTCTGTTGCAAATTGCCTCTTCAGCCCTTAAAGGGGCCCTGAAGGTATTTTATATGAATTATGAAAGCAAAAAAAGCATTAAATGATGTTTTCTCTTTCATCCTAGCTAATGTGCAAATATTTAACCTGAATTGTTGATGTCAAAGTTTTGAATCACAAAATTCAGCACTATTTTTGTCAACTACATTTGAAAAACTTGAAACAGTAGGAAAATAGTTTCAATTGAAAATTAAGTATTTTGCAGGTTAGGTTATAACTTCTTTGTCTGGTTACAAAACTGAAATACCTTTGGGGCCCCTTTAAGGGCTCAAGATACAATTTGCAACAGAAGCAATTGATGCATTATGGAAGAGTTTGTGTCCCTTAGATATTAAGAAACTGCTGAAAATGCTCTTTGAAATTTACATAACCAAATATGGGCATATGAATTTACATATTTCTAATTTTTTGTTCTGCTAATGCTTTTAAAACAGTTTTAGAATCTATTTTCCTTGTGTCTTCACTTTCAATCAACATAATTGCTAAACTATTTAGTCTATCCTAATTTATTGTTGCTTTCAAAGTTCTTTTTCCCAATTGCTATAAGATTCTTACATTATTTGTACTCAAGAATTTCATTTTTAAGTTGAACAGAACGCATACACTATGCAGGTTCAGTTAGATTTTGAAATTGATAGTCAACAGATTGTTGCAACAGCTGAATTGTAAGTTTGTAGAATTTTGTTTTCTTTTGCTGTTTTTAAATATATTTTCTTAATGTTTAATACACAATTATTGAATGCTTGATAGATTAAAGAAAATACAATCTTCTTTCTGAAAAATTTTTATTGCATTACAATGCAATAAAAAAGGCAACAAATGATCTTTTCACTTTCATCCTAGCTAAATTATAGGGCCACCTAGAACTTTACCCAACATAACACCTTAATTTTTAGTGTTCAGTTTTTTTTCTGGTTTTGGTTTTTAAAAGGCAATTTCTGTTATTGAATAGAATCTTAAGGCATATCAATATTTTTTTTCTAGATTTAGAAAATGTGTTTGCAGATCTTTGAAACCTCATAAATTGGAATTGAGCAAAGTTGTGAAGCTGAAAATAATTTTCTTGTACTTCATTTAAGCAGAAGATCTATCTTGAAAGGTTTCACTTATAAAATAAAGATTCTTAAAGGCTAGTGCCTGGGATGCCAAATGGACACTTAGTGGCTTTTGGACACTTTTTCACTCTGAGGGACACTATTGGCTCAAAAAGGCAGCTTTTTTAAAAAAAGAACACTTTTCCAAATCAAAAACCAAATGTCTTTGTTTTCTTCTTTTTTATAAATACAACTGCTTTTAATCTTGTACTTTACTTTTAAGCTTTGGTAATGTCTTGGGGATTCTTCTTATAGATGTTTTTGTGCACAGGTTTTTTTGGCACTTTTTTCACAGGTTTTGAAAATTCATAGTGGCAACAAGGATATTGGGTAATTTTCTTGAGGGACAGTAGGCTAAGTGTCCATTTTTGGCAGATTTGGACATTTTTGTCCCTACAAATTTTGAGAACCATGGCCAGTGCCCTGTAGAGGGAGAAGGAGTGGAGATAAGTTACTTCAAAAGTTCCTTCTTGGGCCACACTTTAGTCTTCATCTCTGAAATTTCCTAACCTAACCACTTTCCAGGATAGCAAAAGGTATTTCATCTATAATTTATCAACAATTTTTAGAATATTGTAAGGGCTTTCTTTAAATGTTTTAGGCTTAATAATTAGGCCTAGCCTATCTGTATAGACTAGGCCTAATAGCCTCTGATCGTCTCTAACCTACGTGAGATATAGAATCTGGCGCATTTACTCTGCCCAGGGCCAAAACTGATGTTTTATCTAGGTCTTAAAGGGATCCACAAATACGTCTCAGTGTCAGTAAAGTGACTTGGTGATAAAACTATAACTGTTAGCTTTTTTCTGTAGCAGCAGCAGCAGCAGGATTTCGGACCTTTCTTGACCTTCCTTTCTTTTTTTTTCTGTAAATATCCTCATCTAAAAATTTTAAATAATTTTCGGAATTTTGTTTATTATAGATGGCTGGTCTGGATGCATCAACCATCTCATGAGAGTACCACATATACATAAGGCCGTTCTTTTGCTTCAAGATCAGGTTTGCCACCGGTGACACTTTAGTGTCACTATCACAGTTATATAATTATCCAGTATGATCATTCCCTATCTGACCCATTATAAAAACCCGGACCGGGGTGCGAGTGCTCCAGAGAACGTAGAAACATAAGCGGGATCAGATCTTTTTACGGGTAGACAAGTCAGATGCGAAACAATCGGAAACAAGTGGAAACCCGCTATTACGAATAATGCACTTTCTAACCATTTTCTCATTGATTGACGCAAAAACACTGATCCATAACTGCACGAAGAAGTGGGAGGAGCTTTTTTGTTCGCACCGAGAACGAAGACCAGAAATGATCTGCGATAATCTTACTGGATAATTATATAAACTGTGGTCACTATTGACACTTTTATTTTTAAATGGCACTTTTCGGGACACCTTACATTATTAGGACACTTTTTAGCAAAAGTGGCAATTTTTTGCTAAGTAGCACTATTTTACAAAAAAAGAATTTTTTTTCAGACAAAAGGCCAGAAGGAAAACTGTCAATGTAGTTATGTATCGATATTTTTTTTTCTGCAAGTTAAGATTCTTATCTTAACTCCGCGTAAGGCAACATTGGATGCAAGAACCTTTCTGTGCGGTGAAAAATGTAAACGTGTTTGTCTCTATCTGTGTGTGAGAAAATTTTTTTTCTTGTTCTTATCACTGATAAACGAAGATCACCCAGTGATCTTCGGTACGTCGTGGAGAAGCCTTCAATGTGGTGGAGAAGCCTTCACTTGTTTAGTTCAACTATTTTGTGTTGTTGCAATAATTTGTAGGCTCATAGACGATAATTCAGTCAAGTGGTTTGCAATTCTTGAGTGGGTCCCAATTCAATTTTTATGTTTTATTAGTTGAGGGTTGACTACATTTCAAAAAAGAAAAGAGCAAGAAAAGCTAAGAGTGTATTTTTGCGTCACTATGTTAATAGCTGTTACTATGTTAACCAGTCACTGGGCCAGTGACTGCTTAAACTTTACGCGTCTTTTCATCGATTTCCGTGACTGGAGCTCTTGAAGCCAGTGACTGCAAAGCTCACTGGCGAAATCACACAACGACTCAGCAACGCAAAAACATCCACTAAGCTGACTGGTATCCCACAAGAATATATAGTGACCTCTTCAGTGACTGGGCCAGTGACGCAAAAATGCGCTCTAACATTTCCGTTCATATTTTTCATAATTTTTCTTTGAACTCTTGGCAAGGGACAAATGTCATACATAACCATCATACTAAAACAAAAATTGATACCATAACTTCCATTATCTTAAATCCTATGCAATCTTTAGTAAAATCACAGTCTAATTACACTTTTTTTCTTACTTAAATTTGTCTTAAATCATTACATAAATTGAATTCGGGCACCCTTCCTCATTTTAGTTATTTCTTTCCCACTAATTTTTGATTGTAAATGTGCTTTCACGCTGATACTCTAAATGCCCGATTTTTATTATAAAGGTGCTTTCATATTGATACTTAAAATGCTAGTTGACTGTTCCTATGCCCTAGTTCCTGGAGACATCTTAAAGAAAAATTTACTGGGAGTGGCGAAAGTTCTCGTGAAACTTATTCTATTCAGGTTGTGATAAACAGATTAGATGATATAGCTGTCTTATTGTTTTTCCACTCGTTTTTGCCAAATAAATTATTTGAAAGAGTTAGTGTCTGAACCACTATTAGTTGTGTTTATCATAGTCATCAATTGCTAAGATCTATGTTCGTGGCATTCTCTTCAGCATTTTCGGAGAAAGAAAAGTTTCAAGCACCTTAATGCACTGTAATAATCCAGATAGTCCTTTTGATGGAAAAACTGGATGAAAAACTCTCATTGCAGACGAGTAATTGCTGTCCCTTTTTTTTCCGTTTTCTCAAACGAAAAAAAAAAAAAAAACTGAAGGTTTTTCCTCTTTTCGTTTTTTTTCCGCTCCTTTTTCACGCTATGAACAAAGACTGCTCAGAAAAAAAGAGAATAAAGAACTCTGTGGGACGAGTTCCCATTTTATACAGTAAGCATCATTTGTGTTTTAGCGGGTTTTCAGGAGGGGGGCTGGAACGTTGACAAGAGTGGAAGTGCTGCGCAAAGCCGGAAATCAGCACCAACTAAGTAAAATCAAAATTTCTTTATTATAGTTGACAGATGGCATTAGATCTGAGATTTCAGGTTGGTGAACTTAAAGATACGGGAAACCACGCGGGGGTGATCCCAAGCGGATTGGCCAATATTTTCAATTTGAAAAGCTTGTTGATATGAGCGCGAGCGACGCGAAGCGTTGCAAGCGGCAAATTTTTGGGAAATGACACTTTATATACAAAATTGACACTATTTCGCCACCCAAAGTGGCACCAAAAAAACTGGCTGAATGGCAACCCTGTTCAAGACCTTACACCTTTCTGTAAAAATTTCCATTCTTTTGTTCTAAGATCTTAGAGCTCACTTTTGTTAGCAAAAAAAGTGTGAAGAACACCATTTTTTCTGCCATATAGAACAATTATGAGAGAACTTTAATGATATACTCATCATTGTTCTTAGACCACTGATCAGAGCAGAATGATGAAAGACGTTTGCAAAAGAAAGCCATAAGATGTAAGATCTTAGTGCTAAGATTTCACTTTTAAGAGTTATTTGTCAACAGATGTAAAATCTTAGCACAAAGTTGAACATAAGAATAGGCCTATACTTGTGTGGTGTGTAGGTGAGGTACATGTAGTTACATTTTGCATGAATATAGGGTTTGACCTGTGAAAATATAAACCCGTTTATATCAAAAAGCTCGTGGTAATGAACTTTAAGTACATATACAATGAATACATCAAAAGAATCGAATTTATACGCTTATTCAAAAAAGCAGATTTCGTCAACCTTAATGTACCCATCCAAAGTTACAAGCCTGAAAATATTTGCCCAATTTTGAAAAAGGGGAAAACATTAAGTGATCTTAATGAAAATCGCACCATCAGATTTAGTATATGAGTTAACCCTACAGTAGATGTTTCAAGCTCCTACACACAAAAATGTGAAATTTCGTAATTTTTACCAGAAGAAAAATCACGGATGTATGTTTATTTGTTTGTTTGTTTTTTTTTATCCCCAGGGATGATCCTATCCTGTTGTTCAAGACCTTTAATTTAATAAGCACAAAAAGAAACTCTACATTCAAAAAAAAAATCCAAAAGGGCCCAGAGGCCTAATAACTGTTTAAAACAACAACACAAAATAACACTACATATTATTCATTTGCAGGTTACTGAACTAGGTCTAGACAAAAATGTAGTACTCACGCGAATCTTCATGCGAAGACAACCATTTTCCACATCACCTATCAACAACAACAAATCTCACCTTGTCAGCGACATCGAGAATCAACGCTAAGTAAAATAAAATAAACAGCACTCCATTGAATATCCAATTTAAAACTACATTATTTATAATTTTTTACAATCAATTATTCTTCTCCAACAAAAAAAAACATGCTGAAAGATCTGCGTGGAAATACAGAAATGCCATTAAACACAACGAAAGTGTATTGATATCCTTCAGCTTTAAGAGTTGGACAGGACATAAATTGTGAACTGGAGAACTTAAGCCACTTTCAGCTGGAGATTACTAATGGGCGAAAGTAGAAATGGAAAAGTAGACATCTATGCCGACGCGCAGTAATATAGATAAGGATAAATAAGAGAGGAGTATAAAAGACAGAAAATAGAAAAAGGAAAAAATTGTTTAAGTTTTTTATGATCTATAGTCCTCTTAAAACCTTGACTCTTATCAGCATAATATGCTGCTTGACTGTTAGATTTTTCATCCAGAAGAAGTCAAAGGAATCGCACTTATCGGTCAGGTGGACGGCATATACGTCCTCTCGAAGTAGGAAACTCCATTACCGTAGGACAACTCTTATCCATAAGGGAAAAAATAAGGTATGACTCTTTTACATTCATAGCTAAGAGATTACTATTAAACCAATGATAAATTTTCTCAGTCATCGTTTGTAACTTTAGTGTAAGGGATTCGTCATTTGTAGCCGATGCACCTACCGTACTGTCATTAGCAAGTGCCATCAATTTTTCATGCTTATTGGACGCAGATATTGGTGTGATTCGGGAATCATAGTTTTGACATAATCCGCAGCAGAGATTTAGTGCCGTTGTATTAAAAAAACGTTTTTTAAACGGCCTAAACGTGGTACTGCTTTTTTAAAGTGACCAAAATATTAGAGGGCAGCTAATCCGCTTCTCGCCCCTTTTTCCCAAAGTCGCCCGATCAAAACTTTGAGATTGCTATGTGGTTCAGCATAGTCAAAATATCTGATAACTATGGCAAGGATAGCAGGCTACGAGTTTTACCAATGTGTACGCATAGTATTGGCTATTGGTAAATATACAGACATTTTTTGGGGGATTCCGGGGAGGGGTTAAGTGGTAGGATCTTTCCATTGGGAAATTTTTAGTATGGCAAGGAAATTTTCCATGAAGGGGGAGCCGGATGTCCCGGCATTATCTGAAAAACTGATCAGAAATTAAATAAAAACAATGCTTTTTTAACTGAAAGTAAGGGAGCAACATTACGCAACATTATTCAACAAAACGAACAGAAATTATTTTGTATATGGGGGGGGGGTTGCTTCTCCTCGATACCTTAATCTGTACTAATCTATCTTTACTAAATTTTGTTCTAGAACTTTTAAAACATCTTATTGTTTTAATCAAGCGACCCTTGTTTTTCAGGAGGAATTCTTAAATGATTGGAAACAAATAGTCAAACTTTAGCGTAAAGAGCAAAGTATTGAGGAAGGGGCGAACCCCCTCATGTATATAACAATTTTTATTCGTCTTAAGTTTTAATGTTGCTTCTTACTTTCAGTTGAAAAAAAATTGTTTTTTAATTTAATCAATTAAAAAAACTGTTTCCACAAAATAAGTTTTTCAAAGAAAAGTAAAGAACTCCATTAAGCCAAAAAACGAGCAAAAATAAAATCAAATAATCTACCAAAAGTGAAACTACCACAAATCAGCATCGATAAATAAATGAAACACACAAAAAGAACAGAAATTACAATAAATAACCGAGTCAAACTCAAAACAAGCCAAAATTAACATGAGTAGGGCTCAAAACCCATATGCCTTCCCAAGGCCAGAACAAAATCTGCACTTTAATGAAAAAATATAAATGATTTTACTTTTATAAACTTTTATAAATCAAATAATATTAACATTTTGATTGCTACATATCAGTATCTGTATATTAAACTGACAATGTACATTCATTTGTATTTTTTTCAGTAAAGTGCAAATTATGTTCTGGCCGTGAGAAGGCATAAGGGTTTTGAGCCCTACTCATGTTAATATCTGCTCGTTGTGAGTTTGACTCGGTTATTTATTGTAATTTCTGTTTGTTTTGGGTTTCATTTATTTATCGATTCTGATTTGTGGTAGTTTCACGCTTGGTAGATTATTTGATTTTATTTTTGCTCATTTTTGGCTTAATGGAGTTCTTTACTTTTCTTTGAAAAAATTACTTTGTGGACAAAGTTTTTTTTAATTAATTCCTGTTCGTTTTATATTGACATAGTTTTTTTCAGGGAAAAAGAAAATAATACTTTAAATATTTTCGTTTTTTTTTTTAAGACTTTATAGTTTGGCCTGCTATTTGTATGCTGGAGAAAGATTTTCAGCAATTTTTAACAACATACACCCTTTTACAAATCTGGACACAAGTAGTAGTGTTTAATTTAGCTTCATGCCTCATCTAGTTGACCTGAAATAGAAAACTTGATACCATTCGCAAAAAAATCTGTTTAATTTTTGTGATAGCTTGGATACACTCACGCTATTTTGATTTGGTTAAATCTTAAGAGCAAAAGCAACCCCGAAAGTTTGAACATAATACCCTCAGTCGTTCTTGGCATCCTGCTGAGATGCCTTATTGGGAATTAGCATTAACATAGTCCATTTTGATTAAATGTTAAGGGAACATTTAGTTTTTTAAAACCTAGTGGGCGAATGGGAGGGTGGGCGTGGGAGGGGAACCAGTTGCCCTCCAATCACATTCGACTATTAAAAATGGCATTAGCCCTTTCTATTTTAAATCGAATGAGCCCTTTTCGAAGTTCCTACGACAACTCCTTCGATACGAAGTGCCTTGGTCTAAACAAAAAGAAAAAATAATGATACTTTCTACCCAAATCAATCTTTAATATAAAATGTCATGACTTCCAATCACTTTCGACTATTAAAAAGGGCACTAGCCCTTTTAGTTTTGAATCGAAAGAGCCATTTTTGAGTTTCTACGACAACACTTTTATAAACACCTTATATACCGCCAGGGCACAAATTACAACCCTAGCCCTGAGGGCTGTGAGGGGGTTGTCATCCTCAAAGATCTAATTTCCAGAACTTTCAACTACGTTAAACAAAATGGCTATCTCAAAATTTTGACTGGATGTGTTTAGGGGAAATGGTGGGTGTGAGAGGGGCGTTAGTTGCTCTCCAATCACTTTCAACTATTAAATAAGGCACTAGCCCTTTCAATTTCCAATCGAATTAGCCCTTTTGAAGTTTCTACGACAACACTTTCATATAAACCTTATATGCCCCCAGGGCATAACATACAACCCTTGCCCTGAGCTCTGGGGGGGATGTTATCCTCAAAGACCTAATTTCCAGAACTTTCAACTACGTTGAAGAAAATTGCTATCTCAAAATTTTGATTGGATGTGTTTGGGGAAATGGTGGGCTTGAGAGGGGGGTTAGTTGCCCACCAATCACTTATTACTATTAAAAAGGCACTAGCCGTTTCAATTCCCAATCGAATGAGCCCTTTTTGAAGTTTCTATGACAACGCTTTCTATAAAAACCTTATATGCCCCAGGGCATAACTTACAACCCTTGCCCTGAGGGCTGTGATGGGGTTTGATTGGATCTGTTTGGAAAAATGGTGGGCGTGAGAGGGGGGTTACTTGCCCTCCAATCACTTTCGACTATTAAAAAGGGCACTAGCCGTTTCAATTTCAAGCCAAATGATTCCTTTTTGATGTTTCTATGACAACACTTTCTATAAGAAAACCTAATATGCCCCCAGGGCATAACTTACAACCCTTGCCCTCTTGGCTGTGGGGGGACTGTCATCCTCAAAAACATAATTTCCAGACTTTTTAACTACGTCTAACAAAATAGCTATCTCAAAATTTTGATTGGATGTGTTTCGGGAAATGGTGGGTGTGAGAGGGGTGTTAGTTATCGTCTAATCACTTTCGAATACTAAAAAGGGAAAAACCCTTCTAATTTCCAATCGAATGAGCCGTTTTTTGAAGTCTTTACAACATCACAATCTAAAAGAACCTTATCTGTCCCCAGGGCATAACTTACAACCCTTGCCCCGAGAGCTCTGAGGGGGTTATCATCCGCAAAGACATAATGTCTCAATCTTTTAACTACGTTGAACAAAATGGCTCTCTAAAATTTTGACTGGATTTGTTTGGGGAAAAGGTGGGCGTGAGAGGGGTGTTAGTTACTCTCAAATCACTTTCGACTATTAAAAAGGGCACTAGCCCTTTGAATTTCCAATCGAATGAACTCTTTTTCAAGTTTCTACGACAAAGCTTAACTTACAACTCTTACCCTGAGGGCTGTGGGGGAGTGTCATCCTCAAAGATATAATTTCAGGATCTTTCAACTACTTTGAACAAAATGGCTATCTAAAAATTTTGATTGGATGTGTTTGTATAAATGGTGGGAGTGGATGGGGTGTTAGTTGCCTTCCAATCACTTTCGACTATTAAAAACGGCACTAGCTATTTCAATTTTCAATCAAATGAGCCCTTTTTGAAGTTTCTACAACAACACTTTCTATAGAAACCTTATATGCCCCTTGGGCATAACTTACAACCTTTGCCCTGAGGGTTGTGGGGGAGTATCCTCCTTAATAACATAATTTCTATTTGGAAATCAACTACGCTTAACAAAATTGCTATTTCAAAATTTTGATTGGATTTGTTTGTGGAAATGATGGGCGTGGAAGGGAGGTTAGTTGCCTTCCAATCACTTTCGACTAGTAAAAAGGGCACAAGCCACTCCAATTTCCAGTCGAATGAGCCTTTCCCGAAGTTTCTACGACAACTCCTTCGATACGAAGTGCCCTGGTCTAAAGAAAAAAAAAACATTGTGCCAACATCATTCTTTACTTGGGCAGTGCGATTGCGCTGCCTGTGATTGTTGTCTTATAATTTTCACAAGTATTAATATTTGAACAAGCCGATTATTTTTACTGGCTATAGTTTTCATTTAGTAAAAAAAAAAAAAAAAAGAATAGAGTGACTTTGAATAACCAAGAAGATATTCATCATTGGATGTAAGAGCACGGTGGCAAATAAATCTCAGCAGGTCTCCAACTCCAAGGAGCTGCTTTCAAGAGTAATTGCCAACGCTAGCGTTTGCCTGCTCCAAATTAAGATAAGTACCGTTTTTCATTCACAGATGTATTTTATAATAAACTGAAGATTCTTATCGAGGATTTTGCAATATTTAAAGATGTTGTAGGTTAGTCAGTTGTTATTTGACAATTTTGTTAAAATATTTTGTGATAAACTAGACAACGTCATTGCGTCTCAGGCCGAGTTTTCTAGTAAATTAGACTCGCTTTCGACCAAAGTTGTTGTGTCATTAAAAAGTTGATGCAGCGAAGCTTGATTCTCAAATAACTGATCTTCAATTTATACTACAAGAATATAAGCTTTAATTTGAAGCTCTAGAAAAACGAGAGGACGTTTTTGAAGTAAAAGATCGAAAGCTTAACTTGCTGATTCATGGCTTACCAGATGAAAAATCGGGCGAAACGTCAGAATCTAATGTGAAAACTCTCTTCAAGTATAAGCTAGAAATCTCTGCACCAGCAGTGATATCTAAGTGGTATCGTTTCGCTTCTCGCTTGGCAAATATTACTGACTCCCGCCGACGTAAAAGTAAGAAACAACAGTTGGAGCCAGTTCTTGCATCAATAGGGTCTAAAACCTAGATTCAAGTGGTAATGTCAAAACGTTGGTAAATTTATCGTGGGTGGTATAGTTTAAATGTATGGATCTGACACTTGAACTGAATTTGTAAAGAAGTGAATGCTTGTTTAAGCTACGCGACATGAAAACGAAAGGCAAATAACGTTTTCTCGGGTCCTTCAAAAAGGTGACATAAAGGTGAAAAATGGACATATGGCTGGAAAATCAAAGGATCTTCGTCTTCGTGGTATCGCGTGTAGTTACATTTGATCTTGTCCTTATAAATAGTTGCGACACAGAATTTAATTTATACTAATTTTCCGTAAGGGAAAAAAGTCTTTAAAATGTATCTTGCCGTAGTGTTTTTTTTTGTATCTGGCTATTCGATGCGATTGTTTTCATGTTTTTCTTTTTGTTCTGTCTAGTTCTAGTTTTGCAAAAAAAAGTGCTCGTTCTGCTCGTTTTTCTTTCTGCGGCTAAAAAGTCAGATGTTGAGTCTGTGAGTATGATGGGACAAATGACTGCCTCGCTGCTGTTTAATTGGGATCTGTTCCGGCAGCCCTATTGCTCCTCCTGTGCTGCGAAAAATATGAGGTACTATTTTGTGCATATTAGCCTATCATTCCAATTGATGATAACTGTTAAATAGAATAACATCTGACCGGCTTCATTATTTTGAGAGAAGACAAATTGACTTAATGACTTACTTAAATCGGTGGGTCAACTGGCGATGAATATTCTGATCTTTCTGTCCAATATTTTCCTAGTGGTAAATATATAAATAATGACCAGATCCCTTAATTTAATCAGTTACAGTCATCTCATATTGCGTTTTGGAATTGAGTTTTGAGATTACGTCTGGTAAAGAGAAGCTATTGCTATGCCTGTTTTATCGGGATCATTTATTAAGTTAAATGAAAGATCAAATAGGGATAAAACCCTTTTAATAGAAAGTGATAAATTTCACCAAAATACTAGATATGTCGGTCACATATGCAGTGACCGTCATCAGTAGTAAAATTTATTATTAAGTTATTTCCTGGCCATGGAGCCTTGCCGGGAAGGCTATGTTAAAGTTGTTTTTCTGTTGATTTAAACTCGTTAATAAACAAAGGAACTTAGAACCCAGACCAAAGAATAGCATTGAATACAACCAAAGAGAACGCTCAGACAACTTTATGTAACATAAGAATTTAAATCAAAACCCGATATATTCATAATATTAACAAATAATGAAACTTTGGTGATCAAGAATGAACAGAAATCAATTTTTAAAAATTTCCCGTAAAATAAGTTTTTCAATGAAAAGTAGAGACGTATTTTAAAGCTTAAGACAAGCAAAAATAAATTCCTATAGTAATTCAAACTTAAAACGAAAAAAATACTTTCAAAGAATAAATGAAACACAAAAAGAACAGAAATTTAAATAAATAATTACTACTACAACTACTAACAACTCACTGCAGCACCAAGCCGCCTGAGGCAAACACAGCTACACACGCTCCTCGTCCATCCCAACCTATTTAAAGCCTCCCCAACCAATTATTAGAACCCAGGTCCTAAAATTGGTCTCAATGAGAAACCCTTATCGCTATCTAAATTCGAAAAGTGCAAAGATTTTCAAACAGAGGTCTTTATTTCTTAAAGTTCAGGAAAGGTCTGAAAATTTCATACTAAAACATTCATACAAAACCAAACTAGCTCGTATCTCGGCTCTCCCCCCAAAACAGGTAATTAGCCTTTTTCAAGTCACACACTTACGAACAATAATCTGAGAAAATAAATATTACGGCGTGAAAATAACAAAAAGAAAACAAAAATGACAAACCATTCATCCCTTCCCCCTTAGGCACGGTTTCATGTTTTTTTTCTTCGAGGCCTCATTTATGATGAGAAAAGAGGAAGGGCCACTTTGAGCACTTTTTACAAAAAGGCCCCACTTTGTCTTAACCCTATGACACCTGTGTGACTATAGACTGACCCCGTCTCAACCGGACTTTCTGACAATAGTTGCAATTCTTTTTGTAATTTTTGATATCTGTAAATAACCCGGACCAAAAGTATCCCGGCAAAATATGATCAGCCACCTCTTTATCGGACCTGTGAAAACCATCTTCGGATGTGCCACTCATGATTAGGCACTCACGGAAAAATCCCATAGGCACGACGATTTGGGGAAGTTGATCGTTGAAGAACCTTCTTAAGATTCCTTTCTCATCCCATGCGTGTTTCGTGCCACTTGGAACCATCATTTCAAACACCGCCCGTTCTACGTAATACTGTAGTGTGCCGTCTGCTATTTGCAACCGGCTTACTTCGCCGTAGGTGAATCCATACAGCTTCTTCGGCAGATATATATTCTTCAAGACAACGATCCGTTCTGGATCCCACAACGAAAAATTTATATATAGTGTTTACAAAACGAGAAGAATCGCCTATTCCTGATATGTTGACAGGGCGTCAGGATTAGCGTTCGCAACCCCTGGACGGCTACAAACAGTGAAATTATATACTTATAGGGCGATGATCCACCGAGCTCTGCCGAACCGCCAGGAAATAGTGGAACTTGGATATTGCTCATTTTATTGCCAGTACCTCCTTCTCGATCGTGGAGTATCGACTCTCAGCAGGTGTTCGTTTCCTGCTGATAAAGCTAATATGATGTTCCTCCCCGTCGGACCGCTGGGTCAAGACTTCCCCCAGTCCTTTGCCGCTCGCGTCCGTTTGTAGTATTAAGGGCTCGTTATAGTTCAGATTTCTCAAAACCGGGGCTGAACACAACGCCTCCTTCAGAGACTCAAATACCAGTTCTGCCTTGGGAGTCCACTTGCCTACCACAGGGGCCTTTTTGGTTGTCATCTGGCAGAGTGGTTCGGCCAAAGCTGCAGAATTCTACATAAAGCGACCATAGTATCCAAATAGTCCCATAAATGCTCGAACATCCTTTTTCGAAATGGGCCTAGGATAATTGAAAATCCTCTGGACCTTGTTCGTCGATGGATTAACAACTCCACCTCCTACTGTAGGTCCCAAAAACTCCGCTTCTGCATCCCCGAACCTGCACTTCCTTGGATTGACTGTCAGCCCTGCTGGTTGCAATCTCTGTAGCACCATTTCGATATGTCGCAAGTGATCCTCGAAAGTGTCACTGAAGATCACAATATCGTCGATGTAGCAGCGACAAAAATTCAAATCTCTGAGAACACGATCCATGAGCTTTTGGAATCGTCCACTTGCTCCTTGAATTCCGAATGGCATTACGAGAAACTCATATAGACCATTTGTTGTCACAAATGCTGTCTTATCTATGCTATTAGGGTGCATTTTTATCTGCCAATATCCTTGGGTTAAGTGTAGCTTACTGATAAATTTAGCCGTTACTATTCCCTCAAGGATCTCATCCATCCGAGGTAATGGGTAACAATTCCGCATTGTTATTTTATTTAGTTACCGATAGTCGGCACAAGACCGCACCGTCCCATCTGTCTTTGGCACTAGTACTATTGGTGGCGCATAATCACTCTCCAACGGTCTTACGATTCCTTCCTGCAGCATCTTAGCCACTTCAGTTTCTACCAGGTGCCGTTTTGCTGCTGGAACTCGATAGGGTTTTTTCCGCAATGGTGGATTACTGCCTGTATCGATCTCATGCATCACGAGATCGGTTTTCCCAGGTCTCTCCGAGAGGGTCGTTCTGTGTCTTCTCAAGATTTTAGCGAATTTCCTTCTCTGACCATGACTCAAAATTCCATTTATGGATGTCTGGACGGCTTCTTCGAAGTCTCCTTATTTCCTCTATCCTTGTAGTTCGTCATCTCTTTCAGACTCTTGTCCGTATAGTTGTCTGCTTGAATGAATAAGATTTCATTCGGATTTGCCCTGTGGTACTTCCTAAGAAGGTCTACGTGGAGAAGCTTTGACTTGTTTTTTCTCCTCGAGAAATTCCACTAGGTAGTCCACACTTCTAGATTTCTTCAGGATCATGTATGGGCCTTGCCACTGTACCTCAAGTTTTGCTATTTCCACACGGTAAGAGGACCAGCACTTCCTCTCCCACTTCAAACTCTTTGGGTTTTCGATAGTGATCATAGCAGGTCTTCTGTCGTTCCTGACTGGTCAATAAGTTTTGATGTGCAGTATCAGCCCATTTGTTAATTCGTTCCCACATATTGAACAGGTAACTTACTACTAATTCAGACACACCTTTCTTTTTCTCCTCCCACTCCTCTCGTAATATATCTAGTAGTCCTCTTACGGGTTGCCCATAGATCAGCTCGAATGGTGAGAAACCTGTAGAAGCATATTTAGTCTCAGTGTAGGCAAACAAAAGATATGGAAGATACTGATCCCACTTCTCGAGAAAAAAACTTGATCAATAAGTCAGCTATCTTCTGTGAGTGAGTCGAGCGAAGCAGTATAGCCTCCGGATATCTGGTTGCATAGTCGCTTATCACTAGGATCCACTTGAAACCAGTTTTACTGCGCTTTAGAGGTCCCACCAGGTCCATTCCCATTTGGTGGAAAGGAGTTTCAATGATCAGGAGGGGTTTTAATGGCACCTTCTCTATCTGGCGTTTTCTGGATGTCATCTGGCAGTCATGACACTGTTGGCAATGTTTTGCTACGTCCAGATAAACATTCGCCCAAAAGAATCTTTCTAGAATCCTGTCGGTAG
Organism: Artemia sinica; assembly: GCA_027921565.1. Lineage (NCBI taxonomy): Eukaryota > Metazoa > Arthropoda > Branchiopoda > Anostraca > Artemiidae > Artemia > Artemia sinica. The sequence goes on from CM051272.1 coordinate 27,636,854, forward strand.
TTCGTTACCTGCCCATATGCCCTCCCATAGGTGAATTATTGGCAGTTTTAGCACGTCTTTTCTGCAAGCTGAAGGAGCCACTAATTGCCACCTCTACTCGTCTCGATCTCCATCATTGACTACTCGGTAAAGGATCTCATCCCTTACAATGAAATATTTTGCCTCTGTAGGTATGGCCTTAGCCCGCACCCAGACTTCTTGCAAGGTCTTATCCATCATCTGTAACTCAGCAAAACCTTTCTCTTTCTGTCCAGGTTTCATCGGAGCCTCCTCTCCATCTGACTTGCTCTGAGAAGCGGCCTTCTTTTCTATACGCTTCAGCCCCCGACTCTTCCCTGCTTTTCCTCCTCCAGAAAGCATTGAGTCATCGAAGTCAAAACTGGCTTGCCTCAAAAACATCCGTTTGTAACTCACCCAGCCTGATTTCCCTGGCTCTGATTGTCACAAACACATCAACTTCCGAATCTACCAGTCTCAAGAACTGTGGAAAATTTTCTCCCTACCAGAAACTTCTTTGGGATCCGATCCGAAACTGCAACCTTCACTGGAATTTCAGAAAACAAACCATCTGCTTTTTTCACCGTATGTCCACTGCTGCCGTAGGATATTCGTGTTTGTCGGCATGTACACATCTTAAGCTTCTATTCACCTCCCAGCACCATGACTCTTCTGGTACCAACACCGAGTGCAGAACTGTTTTTGTCCACTCCACTGTCCAACAGCATTTCAACATTTCTTTCATCTACTTTGCCATGAAGCACTACCACTGCCCCTGTTGACTCCTGGTGATCCGGCCTTTCCGGGTTCTCATCCAAGAAGCACTGTCGTGTATTTTCTGGCTGCTGCATTTTCCTCGGACAGTCCTTCGCAAAGCGTGACGTGTCGTCACACACAAAGCAGGCTCTCCTGTTTCTTAATTGGTGACTCTCACGCGAGCTTCTTTCCTTGGACTCAGCTCTCGCTTGATGATTACTCTCCGCCCCCCTTTACGCTTGCCGTCAAAACTCCTCTGTTTCCTTCCTGTTTTGCCCGGACGCTGGTCTCTGCTATCGCCACCCATCTTCAAACAATCTTTCGTAGTTTTACGAACTAGGGAACTAGCTTCCGCAAAAGAAACAGCTTCCTTAAGAGTTTTAAACTGCGTCTCACGAAGGGCTATCTGCAGGTAATACGGTATTGCCTCCGTAAACTGTTTCGCCTGTAAAAGCTCAAAAGTTTCTTCTACATTCTTCAATGTAATAGTAATAGTAATAGTAATTTATTAACACACACAAGGACAATACATTTTACTCACTACCGACCCAAGAACCTGGGGTCAGGTTGTCCTAAGGGTAGGCATATATCAAAATTTCATATTCACAACAGAAATATACAACCTAGGCCTAAAAAAATAAAATAAAAGAAAAATCATTCCCCTTCGCACGCGGTTCCTACCACCAATCACAAAATCACTATACATGTCCTCCAGGTACATAAAAAAAAAAAAAAAAAAAAAAAAAAATTTAAAAATCATATTTCTCATATAACATTCCTTTTATTTTATTTTTAAATTCCTTCAGATCCCCTATTTCTCTTAACTCTTTATTAACCCCATTCCACAACTTTAATCCCCTATAAATAGGCGAGAATGTCGACCAGAGTGGTTGTGCCATTGTCGACCAATGGCACAACCACTCTGGCTGGCCGGGTGTTTGTTGCCGCTAGGGTCTCTGCTTGCGCTCTCAGCGATGTTAGACTGAGCCATCTATTGAAGTCGGTTGCCAGCTTCCTTCCAAATTCTCCATAGGACTTCTTTTCTGTCACTTCGGAAGTGTATACGATACGTTTCATTTGTGACAGTAGTACTTCTCAAGAACTGCTGTCTCAACCGCATCATAATCAGCAAATGTATCCGCCGATAAACCTGACATTGTCTACAATGCAGGGACGGATAGAACTGGATACAGCTGTGTAGCCCACTGTTCCCTAGGCCACCCACTTGCCGTCACAGTGCTCTCAAACACTCTGACAGATTCATTAGCTTGGGCCTAATTGTGGCCTGTGCTGCTGTTGGATGCTGCTGATTTGCCGTAGGCTGACCCCCCAAGCTTGTTGTTAGGGCGTTCATTGGTATCATTAGCTGCATGTGCGATGTCATAGGCTGGTTAAACTGGGCTGCGTCCATTGGAATCAGATTCTTATCACCTAAGACAAGAAAACTTAGGTTACAAAAAGGTTTTTTCCTTATACAAAAACAAATCCTATAATCTCTCTAAGGTTTCAAAAATATTGTCTTTATTTACCGCCTCGATTGCCGGCAAATTGTCACTCCAATTTGTAGACAATTAGGAAAACGGAAAATTTTGTAGCCAGGTTTCACGACATAATCAATTTGAAAGTATAGACTTTTCTCAAAAGTCTAAAAGGAGAACTGAAATGCTATAAAAACAGCAAAATTGTCGTAACAAGAATTGCTTGATCAAATTTAGACTTTCGTCAAAATTCTAAACGGAAAATTGTAATTCTAAGAACAGCAAAATATCGGTAACGTGAATTAATTAATTAGGTTTAGACTTTTCTTAAAAGCCTAAACCGAAAACTGAAATTGCACAAACAGCAAATTGTCGGTAACTCGAATTAATCGATTAGGTTTAGACTTATCTTAAAAGCCTAAACAGAAAACTAAAATTGTACAAAACAACAAAATGTCGCTAGCGTGATTAAATTAGTTACCATTAACTCAGAAACTCTTCAAACGCGATCACTTGTGGCAATAGTAACACTTTGTCCCTATTCCAGATCCACCGTTCAACGCCTCTCCAAATTCAGGGATCTTATCCCACCGCCAGACACTAAATGTGGCAACTTTACCACAGCAACCAATAATTAGAACCCAAGACCTTAAATTGGTCTCAATCAGAAACCCTTATCGCTATCTAAATTCACAAAGTGCAAAAATTTTCAAACAGAGGTTTTTGTTTCTCAAACTTCAGGAGAGATCTGCAAATTTCATACAAAAACATTCATACAAAACCAAACTAAGTCGTATCTTGGCTCTCCGCCAAAACAGGTAATTAGCCTTTTTCAAGTCACAAACTTACGAACTATAATCTGAGAAAATAAAATCACGGCATGAAAATAACGAAAAGAAAACAAAAATGATAAACCATCACACCTCCCTGGAAGTTCCCATTTTCTTTAAATCTTTCTTTATGACGTCCCTCCCGCCCCAGACGAGGACGACCCCATTTCTGTTTAGCCCTAGACGGTTGTCCGAAAAGGACAATCTTCGGCAATCCGTCATCCTTCATCCGCACAGCGTGCCCTATCCACCTAAATCTTTCATTTTAGCTCTAGAAAGCGGGATTGAACCACATTTTTCATACATCCTACTATTTGGAATACGGTCAGTCAGCCGGGTACCCAGAACAATCCGTAAGAAATTTCTCTGGAAAACATCTAGCAAACCTTCATCTGCTTTTTTGAGTGCCCATGCTTCAGAGCAATATTTGACCACTGTCATCACTGTAGCCTCTAATATTCTAATCTTGGTTTGCAGACTTATCTTCCTATTCTTCCAAAGTTTTTTTTAACTGTGAAAAAACATCATTAGCCTTGGCTATTCTACTTTTAACATCTGCTCTGCTCCCGCCATCTTTACTAAAATGCTACCAAGGTAAGTGAAGCTGCCAACCTGATCAATCTTTTCGTTACCAAGCGTCACTTTTTCATCATCACTTGTTCCTAGCCTTAGTGACTTAGTCTTCTTAACATTAATTATGAAACCTATTCTAGCACCCTGAACTCTCAAAACCTCTAAAAATCCATTCATTTTGCTCACGCTTTCATCTAGGATGCTAAAATCATCAGAATAATCTAAGTCCAGGAGACGTTTTCCTCCCAATTTGACTCCGTGGTCTCCCTTTGCCTTTCCTGTGCTCCTTAAGACGAATTCTATCAAAATAATCCATATAAAGGGGGATAGAACACAACCCTGTTTAACTCCTGATTTAACACAAAACCAGCTGCTAACCTCATTTCCTAGCTTAACCGCAGCAGTGTTATTCTCGTACATAGCACTAATCACTTGAATGTGTTTGTCTGGTATACCATGTAAGGATAAAACCTTTGCTAAAGCTGTTCTATCAACAGAATTGAAGCTTGCTCATAATCTATAAAACTGAGGACCAAAGGTGTTTGACAACTCAGGCACTTCTCAATTATTAACCTAAGAGTGAAAATTTGGTCGAAACATCCTCTACCTTTTCTAAAACCGCACTGCTCTTCTCTTAAAACTTTGTTTACAGCATCTCTCAGTCTAAAAAATATCATATTACTAGTAAGTTGCTACCTAAAGAGACCAGACTAATGCCTCGATAATTACCACACTCACTCTTATCACCTTTCTTACAAAGTGGCTTAATTAAGGTTTTCCTAAAATCGCTAGGTACTTCCCCTTTTTCAAAATCATATTCATAATCTTCAGTAACTTATTTCTTACTTCAGAGTTACCATACTTAAGAAACTCATTTACCAAACTATCAGCACCTGGAGCCTTATTATTTTTTTAATCCTGTTAGCGCTATCGCTAATTCTTCCTCACAAAACAAATCTTTCTTCACATCCAAGGTATCTCAAACTTTTTTATTTTCCTCTATATCTTTTTCTGCAACTCTATCTCGGTTTAGCAAATTCTCAAAATGTTCTGCCCATCTCTCTTTAACTCTGTCCTTATCACTAATTGTGGCCCCGCTCCTATATTTAATTGGGACGAGTTCAGATTGACTGCTCCCTCTCAATTTATTAAAATGTCAGAACAGTATTTTATTATTATGCCGTCTAGCTGCATCTTCCAGATCCTCGGCAATTTTATCCATTGCCTCCACTTCACGCCTCCTTAGTCCATATTTTAATCCTTTCTCCACTTTCTTCACATCCTTTTGTTTTCATATGATCTATCAGTCAGATAATTCTTCTAAATGTCCCTTTTCCTTTCTATTAAACATAATGCTTTTTCACTACTATTCGTAGCTGCAGTCCTAGCTTTCTTCCCTAAGACACCTTCAGCGACTTCACGAATTATTTTTCTAAAATCATTCCAACCATCTTCCACATTGTCAATTTTATAACTTTCAAGTTTAGTATTTGACTGTCCCTGGAAAGTGTCTCTCAAATTCTTATCCTGGAGTCTACCTACATCATAACTTCCCGTTGATTTACTATAACATAATCAATAAGTTTATCTGTCTTACCATCACGTGAATACCATGTTAACTTATGAGCCATTTTATGACCAAACACCGTATTGGTCATAACTTGATTGTTATACCTACAAAATTGCAAAAGTCTGTATCCAGTACTGTTTTCTTTTTATTCAACAAATTTACCTAGGCTAGGACACCATTTATCCCTATATCTACTAAGCTGGACGTTAAAATCCCCTAGTAAACATCGCATTTCTACCTAGGACCCTGTCTGTTTGCTCCTGTAACTTTAAGTAAAATTCATCTGAGTTGCTAGTATCTCTGTCAGTCGGTTCTACAGGGGCAAATACTACTATAACTGATACCCCGAACCTTTTATTCATAAAATGAGCAATTTATATTCTATTGTTAATAGCTTCCCAGCCTAAACAAGACTTAGAGGCTTTCTTATTCATCATGAGCTCTACTTCCTGTCTGTGTACCCTATCCTTCCTGCCTGAGTAAACATATTCTATATCACATAATTTCATGCTTCCTATCTCTGGGATATGGGTTTCTGAAACTCTTAATAAGACTAGTTAAAATTGCCTGAATTCGTCAGTTAAAATGTCGATAGGATATTCATTTTTAACATCGTATCATTTCAAGTCCAAATTTTCATATTCTTTAAATCATTGAAATTATTTTTGCCTCCAGAAAAGTAATGATTCCAGATACCAGTGCTGGACGGGGATCACATATATTCTCAAGTCTAACCGAAGTGCTTAAGTCGGCTTAGAACCGGACAGCAAGAAGTCCCTAGGACCTCCGGTATTAATGAAGGCTTTGTGCAATCAAGGGCCCATATTGGTCACAACATGGTTTTCAGCACTTGGCGATAATCTTCTATCAACAAGAGTCAAAAGCCCGCACAGACAGTCTCCAGCCTATTACCTCCGAGTCATGATATATTCTGGCCTACAAATTTAATGCTAATACGGGGAGGCAGCGCATAGTAGATAAACTAGCTACGAAGAGGTAAATAATTAGTTCAAACACAAAGGTAGTAGATACTGAATAGGTCATTAAATAAATCCTGAAACGAGTAAAAATTCAAACTTATACTAAATTTAGTTTCAAAACAAAAAGAAATTTACTATAAAAGAACTTTGCTAATGACCTCCCCCCCTAATAACCGTAAAGCTTCCAAAGTCATCTGCCTTTCAACGAAAAAAAATATTAAAATTATTTTTTATAACTATAATATTGAAAATAAAATAAATACTGTTAAATACAATCCCGAATTGTTGATATTTCCAGGAGCTATATATTGTACATTGAACATTATACCATTTATTTTACCAGAATTATACCATTATATCGTGGCTGCTGCGTGCACACCTCGTATGATGGAAAAATAAGATTCTTCAGGTCACGGTAGAAAATAATTTGTTGGTACGATTTTTAAGATAAAAATACCAAAAAGAATCCATAGGACTGAGAAAAAATCTTTTATGTGTAGATGTTAATTTTAATTGCCGTAAGCAATTTGAAGTGGTAAAACTCAAGCCTCAGATCTCATTGGTTTTAATTTATTACGACCTCAGCACGCCCCTGGACATTCTTTAAACCTTGCTGACCAAGGTGGGTTGAGAATAGCCACCTGGAATGTTTCAACCATGAATAAGCCGGGATGCAAAGACCTTCTATGGCTGGAGATGTTAAGATGTGGGATTGAGATGCTTGGAATAACAAAAAGACATTTGACTGGAACAGACGATGAAGAATGATTTGGCCACGGCAAACCTCCGGTAGAAGGAGTGGTGTAGGCCTGCGCCTAAACAGGAAGGCAAAGAAATGCCTCATATCCCACAACCCAATATCGGGTAGACTGCTCACTGCTCGGTTCAACCACAAGCTTGGGAACATGTCAGTTATTACATGCTACGCACCAACAAATGTCTCCCCAGAGGTCGAAAGAAAAAGACAATTTCTAGTCAGCTCCAACATCTTCTCTATCCAAATCTGTAGGTTGACTGGTTACCCCTGACTCGTTGAATGAAAATGGGACCCAACTCCTCCAGCTGTGCGCTATGCAAGAATTTATCATTGCCAACACCCTGTTGCACAGGAAAGACATCTATAAGCCAACACGGTACAGCAACAATGGGCGAACGCTGAAGAAGATTGACTATATCATAGTCATCCGAAGATGGTGCTCATCACTAATGGATTGTAGAACATATCGTGGCGCTGCAATAGGGAATACAGGCCATCAATTAGTTGCTGCGAGCTTCCACCTGTATCTTAAAGCAGCCTTCAGAACGGCGCCAGCCAAAATTAGACACCCAGGAACTAAAAATTGAGACATTCCACTAAAAGTACTCAGTTGAAATTCAGAATAGGTTTAAATGCCTGGATACACTTGTTCACCCGGACACGTACTGGTAGACTTATAGAAAGGGTGTACTAGAGGTTTCCACTAATACCGTCGGTCGTATGATGTATTTAAAGAAGCCCTGGCTATCGCAAGAAGTACTGCGAATCATTGAACAGCGCCGAAAAGCGCGGTTGGCCGGAGATATGCCCTCCTACAGACGGCTAAACGGGATTAGAAACAATATTATTCACCGTGAAAACAACAATTTGTTGATAAAAAAGCTGAAGAGCTAGAAGATTCGGCACGAAAAGGTGAATTCATGTCGCTTTTCTACTTGTCAGAGATCCTAGCGATGGGAAACCACCAAAGATTGGCGCAGTTAAAACCGTCTCTGGCGAAATGCTAGAAGATGCAAATGCGCAGCTTGATCGATGGAGGGAGCACTTCGCAAGGCTATTAAACGCCGAAAGAATTGTCGTTGACCCCAATCTAACTACATCCACTCAGCAAACAACATATAAAAATCTACTAGAGCCTGATCCTCCATAGGTAGAAGAGATAAAAAATGCCCTGCGGAGAATGAAGAACAACAAGGCACCAGGAATCTGCGGGATCACCGTCGCTGTTAAAGTTCGGAGGACTGGCAATACTACTTTGGCTGCACATGCTGTTCTCCCTTGTCTGGTAAACCGAATTGATACCTGAAGAATGGAAGGAAGAGATAATCCTTCCTCTGTAGAAGTGGAAAGGTAGCCGTAGCGATTGCTTGAATTACAGAAGAATCACCCTCCTGTCAGTGCCTGGCAAACTATTCACCATGACGTTGCATGATAGGAGTATCCAGTTCATTCTTAAGTGCCGCCGGATTCAGCAAGCATGTTTCATGCCCAACAGATCCACGACCGAGCAGATATACACTATTCAACAGGTCATCGAGAAAGCCTGCGAGTTCCAGCGTACAGCATATATTGCAGTTGTTGACTTTAGAACAGCTTTCGACTCGATCGACCGTGAGTCCCTTTGGCTGATACTAAAACCAACGGGACTCCTTGATAAATATTGGCGCCTGTTCAAGGCGCTCTACACTGGTACAAAAAGCTCCGTCCAGGTTAATGGTCGCCGAAGCCCACTATTCGAGATAGATACTGGTATAAGACAAGGCTGTGTTGCTGCTCCTGAACATTTCAACGGGGTGATTCATTAAGTCATGGATCGAACCACGAATCGGCTCCAATTCAGACTGAAATATGGCGATAGACTCCTAACCGATTGTAACTTCGCAGAAGATATTGCCCTGATATGCACTTCTGCAGTTGAACTCGAGGCAGCTCTCAATACGCTGTCGGAAGAAGCCCTGAAAGTGGGACTACATATTGGCTGGCAGAAAACAAAAATAATGATCATCGACCCGGCAGGAAATTCCCCAACTCACCATCATTCAGCGTATTAGGGCACACTATCGAAGTTATCAAGTCTTTTACTTACCTTAGATCTGTCTTCTCTGATAACGGCTCAATTGAAATGGAAGTCCAGTCACGCATCAAGAAAGCTGCGTCTATTATGGCTCGATTATGCCATTCCTTGTGGTCAAAGCCCAACATTAGGTCAAAGCCCAAACGAAAATGCGGATCTATTACACGACCGTAACGCAAGTCCTTCTCTACGGTGCTGAAACTTGCCGGCAGCTGCTTCGTTCGTGATGCCATAGATGTGGCCCAAACAAACTTCCTAAGACGAATCGAAGGGATCAAATGGTACAACTTCGTCTCAAACACCCGACTGCTGACTCTAACGGATCAGACCCCCAAATCTCATCAGGTCGCCATAAGAACTCTACGGTGGTTTGGCCACTTAATTCGCATGCCAGAAGAAGCACCCGCCAGCATACTTTTCAATTTTGATCCCCCTCAACATGGCTGGAAGCGCCTCGGGGAAGACCTATTTTCATATTGAGGGGCAGCCTTACCCAGTACTTCTCCATGATCGGTATTGATCTCCGAGAAGCAGTCACGCTTGCGCAGGACCGTTCGGAATGGAGACAAAGAGTCACATCTCTCTCTACGCTGGACCACCAGCAGGAGCCTTAAGTCAGTAAGTCATAAGTAATTTGAAGTCGTATAAACAGCTCATATGAGGTGTGCGCGGACCGTATTTCCTCTATACGAGGTGTGATAACCGACTTTCTTCGAAAATGCAAAACATACGTGGTGTGCACAAGTTCAACGCGGTAAAGAGAAATTTTTACGAGGTGTGTCAGGTATAATAACATCGTAGGCTATAGGCAATAGATTTAAAATCATCTATTTCTAATTAAAACAAAACCATTCTGCTATTCTAAGAAAACACAAAATGGCTTACAATCATAATGCATCACTTAACTTTGATAGTCTTGTTGAAAGCATAAGTATCTCTTGGCAACACATCCAGCAGCCCCATGAGCTCGTTTACCTTACAGGTATCACAGCTAAGGGTTCCTTCGTGAAGTGGACGTATTCGAAGTTTCGGTTCTTTCACAGCCCGTTTTGGCAGAATTATCCATTTGTCCGTATGTCCGAGATTGTAAGAAACAGATCTATCGGGACTGTATTTATAAGCAACGATCATGTTGATAGTCGGGTCCCCCTTTTTACATCCAGGTCTATAATCAGAGTAATTCTTCAATCCTGTGCTGTCCTTGAAAAAAGTATGATTCACCTGTTTTACTTGATTACGGTAAGGATTGTGCCTTGCATTCTTCTTCTCAGATGTATACATACTTGGAATGTAAATGTCTCTATCTTTGCATCGGGTTTCAATCCTCTGGTGGACACTTTCGCACTCCATTTGAGTGTGCCCGTTTCCCAGATACTTCTGTATTACTGTCACTCCATGTATAGAAGTGAAATGGACAAGTGTATTAGAAAGAATTCTGTTCCTATTCAGATATGAACATCCATCGATCTACATAATAATTCTCTCAGCGCTTGAGTATGACCGTAACAGGTCTTCAAACCTGTCAATAACACACGAAACAAGTTCGGATGCGTTCAACTGCCCTTCAGTCTCATCCCACACTATATTCAATGCGTCAAAACTTACAAGATCGTAAGAAGTCCAATTATATACAACGAGCTTTTGTTTGTAGTAGAGAGACGACGCTTTCATTTTCGGACAAAGCAACGTAGATTCAATGTCATGACTTGTCACCACAAGCACCCCTGAACTCCCTTCGGCTTTGTCCTTGTCACTGTATTTCTCAATCCTTGCTTCTTCTTTCTAGCTACTTATGCTAGCTTCTTATGTGCTTACAATATTCCTCTTCGACAAGATTCTTCAATTTAAATGCTATGCATCTGTCACACTGGTCCTATTTTAGCTTGAAAATCCCAATGTCTTTCTCTTTCAATAGTTGTCTAAAAAATTCATAGCTAACAATATCATCTTCACTTGCCATTCGCCAATGCCAAACGCACTCAAAAACATTTGCTTGCAAACTCTTAGCATCTCTTCTGAGTTTTCAAGTTGTATTTCAGGGTTCCTTTTCTCCTAGAAGGGACAATATCAGCCTCCTTGAATTTCTCACAATCGTCTTAAGTGATAAGTGTAGCTGTGTAGATCTTCTTTTGTTCCCAGGACATTTTTTCCCAAAAGATACTAAAAAAAACTCCGCTTCTCACTTTCAGGAATCATTGAACATTCAAAAACTCTGACCTTCTTAGCATCGACATCACAATGTTTGCATTGAGGACCAAATTTCCCTTCGGGGTTTTAAATCTTAAGTAGCTTTCCACTCACCATATTTCCTGTTCTGTACTTTTCTTCCTTCGTATTCCTTTCCTTAGCATCTTGCATAATAGTTTTTCAATCAGTTTTCCCCTGGCTGTGACCTGTCTTTGTTCCTGCTATTTCTAGATGATGCAATACTATTTATCACCGAGATTTCTGTTTCTGCATCCAAATTGTTTTCTGGAATATCTCCCAGACTTCTGTCGTGGACTGATGCGTTTCCACTTTCGTACGCAGGTATATTTGCTGATAAAATAGCACCACTTATATCTGCTGATTCAGCCAGAGGAGATTCTCCAGCAACACTTTTGTCTTGATTCATTTGATAATCCTGTTTGTTTCTTGAATTCAGATCGGTATATAAAACGGACTGTCCGCTCAGTTCAGTGTTTACTAACTCTGCTTCATTAAAAGGTTCATCAGTTTGCTCTGGCAGCAAAAGATTAATACACACTTTTGTACGTGAAGCGCTCTGTAATCTGCTATCTGGAAGAATGGGTGCTAGCTCAGCAAAGTCCAAAGATTCATCTGCTGTAACCTCACTCTCGCTTCCTTCTTCCCTGATCTCTACTGGTTGAGGGCTGGCTCTGTCACTTGCAAATCTGATTAAAGGCACGAGGGGTACAGAATCTTTATATTGTTCCAGAACGGGAAATGTTTTCAATGGAGAGTTTGCAACCCATTCTGCCATTCTGCTGGAGTATTCTGCAGTCCTTAATTATGTTCACCTTTCTCCATCTGAAAACGAAAATACCCATGATTCGTTAATTTAAGAAATCACAAACTGGTAAAAAAAAGAGGGGTCAATACAAACAGTTTAATGGAACACCACTTTCAACAACAAACCATCTATACATACTGAGACCCTTTCATTGATAGGCGTAGCATATTAAGTTCGAGGGTCTGAACTCTTTTACCAAGGAACCTGTCAGAGGATTTCAGTATCTGTAGAGGGGTAGCATAATATTAGAAAAACGGATGTTGTAAAACAAGAGTCCTAGTTCCCAGATAGCTGGGTGATATAACCTTCACCGGCCTCATAATTGAATTGTCATTAAGTCAAGTGAGATTAAAATCATAATCTCACTTGACTTAATGACAATTCAATTTTGAATTACCTCCATATTAAACAAACCTCCAGCATCTTTTTGATGGCAGAGATGGAAATCATAATCTCGCTTAACTTAGTAGGCTACAATTCATTTTTAATTACTGCCATATTAAACGAAACTCTGAAATCTTTTTGAAGATAGAAAAAATGCTGTGTTCCTGACTGGCTGGAGAACGTTGCTTGGGTACTAGACGTTCATGCACCATAATTAGGAAACAGGGCATGGTACAAAAACGTCTAGCACCCTCCTGTTTTCCGTTATGATAAATAGCCTCGCTAAGGAATTTACCGACAGATGGAAATTTGTGGATTATCTAACGGTTGTTGAAACCTGCTACAGAAACTTAGTAAGCAGCCCTATGAGCATCCTCAATGATATTGCAAATGACGCAGCAGGCTAAGACATGAGAGTAAACCCCTGTAAATCTGTGATAATGTCAATATGTTACCTTAAAACCTCACCCCTTTTTCTGAACTCTATCCTTCCAAGTATTTCTGTTTTTTTTCCTTTAAATTATTTGATGTTACAATTTTCTCTAAATTAAAGTGGGATATAGACGTTAAAGATATTGTCCATAGAGCTAATGCGTCCATGTCTCTTCTTAAACTATTGAACAAATTTAATGTCCCCCCATCCCACTCCTTAAGGATCTATACTTCCTTTGTCCGCCCACATCTTGATTATGCTTGTCCAGTTTGACATCCTGGCATCTCCCCTAATGAATCAGAAAAAATTGAATTTATTCAAAAAAGAGCCCTGAGAATAACTTTTAAAGAGGTAAGGTGGTAAAGGTACCATACTCATTCCTTCTAAAAACAAGCCAAGCTGGAAACTCTTGAGCACAGGAGAGGAACGGTGTGCCTTCCTTTTGCAAAAAATGCAATAATAAACACTCGCACGGAAAACATTTTCCCCAAAAGACACTCCCAATCCAGACACCGCCTGCCACGTGCTATTTCTGCACCCGTTCTTATCTTGTCCCCTATCCGTTGCTTTACCTCCAGGTATGAATAAACCTTTGTACCCTTTATTACGGATAAAATAAACCGCTAGTGATACCCATGTTTTATGTTCGTTCGATTATTTTTTGTTTCCTCCCCCTTTTTATATGTTATCTTTTAAACCTTTTTAACGCTAATTATTTTTCACTCTTTTTTGTTTTTACCTTTTTCAGTTTCTGATATTTTGCCGCTTAATTTTTTGAATAATGAATGGGTTTGCCATTCTTGTATTGTCGTTTTTGGCATTGGTTTGCCAGCTTTTATGGTTGTTGTACTTGTTTTTAGTATTTTTTACTTTTTGGTTTTATGACTCCGAAAAGCGAATTCGGTCCTTCAGGGCTTGTGATAGACATTTTGAAATAAATGTCTTATTCTATCCTACCTAACTTATACGTTGATGCACGATGAAAGAAAACAGCTAGTGTGCTAGACGGCTTGGACAGAGTAATGAAAGGTAAGTTCAGATGAATAAGATTCCCATCATTCCCTATGGGAATTCTTTTCAGGAGCCATCGCAAAATTCAGATTCAGTAAGACATGTCTAGGATAAATCATCTGCAAGGTACAACCTAATTTTTTTGTTACCTAACTGATTCCTGAGAGTCTGGCCAACGGAGGTGACTACAGAAACCGAAAATGCTGCCAAGGCTAAGGTTTCTGAGACCGAGTCACTCATGCTTTCAGAATTTGAAATATTTGCTTCCTTCCATAAGGGATTGAGCGTTCGAACACTTTTCCGTTCTTCCTTATCGTTTTCCCTATTCGTTTTCCCATTCGTCTGAACTTACCATTAGTAAGTGTCCACACTGGTTTTCAAGAAATTGTAGTAAAATCAGCAATTCAGTGAGAGCTTTTCTTAACTTGTAAATCTATTATAAAACCTTTTGTTTCTTCCTAAGTGCAGCTATCACCATTTTTTTGCCATTAATTAAAAAAAACTTTTCCGAAAAATAAGTTCAAGATTTTTTTTTTCACTGTAATTTTTATTTTCATTTTCAATGCTGTAAGAACTGGAAAAGAATAAATTTGTAATATACGAGTAATTCGTTTTCAGTGAAGAGCCAATGACGCAGAAGGCTTTAAGTTTTTACAGTTTAAAGAAGCAGGAGTATCCAAATTTTGTAGTGAAACTATATTTGTCTTGACTAATCTTGGAAAGAACTAATAAATTTTTGTGAAGTGTATTTTATGGTATTTGGGTGTTTTAGTCGTAGATGCCTTTATTCTCTCTTTATAGGGGAGATAAACTCTGGCCCTAAGGTAATTAAACTTTGGTAGCGGGCCTTAGGCTATGACCGAACTAATGAGGCGTACCGACTGGGTATGTTCGAGGGGCTAAAGGTAGATCGTAGAGAGGTTGTCTAAAATACAATACTTTTATTCAATTTACATATAATAATTACAGATATAGATATTCTACTGGAACTGGCTGTCCCAAGTAGACCACAAGTCTCAGAAACTACAATAATATATAATAAGATACAGACACTTACAATAATCCGACAAGATCCAAAGGTATTTCTAACAAGATAATAAACGGGCAGAGGTTCGCCCTGCAAGTCAAAAAGTCTGACCTCAGTCTCAAAAATCTATATGTTCGAAGGGTATATTCGAGGGGCTAAAGGTAGATCGTAGAGAGGTTGTCTAAAATACAATAATTTTATTCAATTTACATATAATAATTACAGATATAGATAATCTACTGGGACTGGCTGTCCCAAGCAGACCACAAGTCTCAGAAACTACAATAATATATAATAAGATACAGACACTTACAATGATCCGACAAGATCCCAAGGTATTTCTATCAAGATAATAAACGAGCAGAGGTTCGCCCTGCAAGTCAAAAGTCTGACCTCAGTCTAAAAAATCTGGGTATATATATGAAAAACTAACCACGTCCTTCCGGTACATTGACGCATTTAGCCAGGAAATTGGTTATTGAGCAAGTTCCTTCCCAGCATACACATTCCACGATTTGTATCTTTATCTTAATAAAAAGTGGTATTTTGAAACTTTTTTTTTGCGTCTTAATATATTTTTACTCAATTAATAATTAACTAAATTAGAAAGCTTTACCACAAATTAAACTGAATGTTTTATGCATAATCATATTAATTGCTGAAAGCTCATCAGTTCGAAATTTTACTGTAATTTTAATATTTATCTTCAATATTAAGTACAAAAGAAAACATTTGTAATATAATTCGTTTTCAGTAAAGCGCCAATGACGCAGTAGGTTTTAGGCTTCTCCAGTGAGGCGATACCCAAACTCTTGTTTGTAGTTATTTTAATTCGATTCAAACTTGATTTGCATATTCAATTTAAGTTTCACTTGTTTTAAGATTTATTTATTCATTAACAGTAATATATATATTATATGTTTGTTCGCATTGATTGTTTATTTAATTTCTGTTCGGTTTAAGTTTCAATTATACTTTAATAGCAAACTATTTTTTTTCGTTTTAAGCTTGATTTTCATATTCAATTTAAGCATGACTCGCTTTAAGATATATTTATTCATTGATTTTATTACTTGTTGTGTGTTTTTCGCTATGATTGTTTATTTAATTTCTGGGAATAATACTAGTCGAAACAGAAATAAAAATTGACGAAGCTATGAAAAAATTTGATCAGATGTCAATAAATAAAACAGGAGCACAAGACAGTATAAAATATGAAAGGGGACAGAAACGGGTGAACTTTGAGGAGCCAAATCGTGAACCAAAAAGGCGCGACGGAGGTCGAGGGTCACCGTCGAGGGAAATAGCTGACAGATTCCACGACCTTGAGAGATTAGCAGCTCATAACTATAGAAAATATGGGCACCCTCCCCCACCAAAGACAGATAGTTGGGGAACCAACAATGAAAGATCAAAAACATTTAGAAGTAACCAGGAAACAAAAAAACAATTTAAGAGAAAATTTTATTGCTATTATTGTAGCAAACCAAACCACTATGCAGCAGATTGCTGGCATAGAATACGCAAAGAAGGCCCGACGTAAAAGACAAACCACCAGTTCAGAACGCAGGGGGGCAGAAATTTAGGAAGGCAGGGAACAAATAATACTTGGCAAATACCTAATAATATTCCTGAATTTAGACCTAGGAGGCGAACGGTTAACAATACCCAGGGTCAAAGTAGCAACGCTGAAGAAAACTGGGATAATCCCAGAAAAATTTTTGGCCAAACAGTGGGCATTTAAACGGAGAAACCAGCCTGTAAGGGTTGACAGAACTCTTACCTTACAAAGACCCCTATATAGTTTAGAATGCTGTGATACAAATGCAAATAATAATAGTCTACCGATTCTGCGCTGTTTTAAAATTGAATGTTTTCAAAATTTACCATGTTTACTAGATACATGGAGCATCTAAATCATTAATTCGAGAGGAAGTTTTTAAGAGGTTTCCTCCTTTTGCCAAAAATTGCGTAAGCAGATGCCAGAATACCCTGACATCAGTGACAGGGCACAGGCTGACAATTTTGGGAGAATTTCCATTGAAATTTAGCACAGGGGATAAAGAAATAAAAGTAACAGTAATAATATGCAAGCAGCTACCATTTCCTTGTATCCTAGGAGTAGAAGCCATCAGAAAATATGGGATCGTATGGGAACCCATATCCGATACAATGACCATAAACCAGGCAAATGAAAATAATAGGCAAATTTGCGTAACAACAGATAACGAAAGTGACGATTCGAATTATAACCTAAAAATAAGCGGAAAAATCACAATAGAAGGGGGAACGACAGCTCAAGTTCTAGCGACATTAAATGCAAAAGAAGGAAAGATTAAAACAATGGATGCCATGATAGGAGGGTACACCATAAAAAGAATACCCAATGATTTTCGTGGAAAATCAAGTTATAAAAATTGAAAATGGTATAACATTCTTAAAACTATCAAATCTAAGTAATAATAAAATAAAACTGAACCAGATAGAACTTGGATCAGTGGAAAAGGTTTCAAATTCGGAAATAAAATCTCTAAACAGTCCAGAATTAAGCGTAAACTTCACTAGCCACGAACATTTATCCTCATTAAAACCGCAACGACAAGAAAAGTATGGAATGTCGAAAACGGATTTCTTGCAACAATTTGATTTAAAACATTTACCGGAAAACGTAAAAACTAGGGTGGAAAATATTCTTTGGGATTTCAAATGGACTTTTGCAAGACACAAAGCGGATTACGGATTAACTCACTTAATCACGCACAGGATATCAACAGAGGGTCCTCCAATCAAAAAATCACCGTATAAAACACCTTATCATTTTAAACCATGGCTAGAAAGCCAAATAAAAGAAATGGAAGATCAGGGAATAATTAAAGAAAGTGTGAGCGACTGGCGTTTTCCACTAGTAATAGTCAGGAAAAAAGATAACACCTGGAGATTATGTATAGACTTTAGAGCACTA
Organism: Artemia sinica; assembly: GCA_027921565.1. NCBI lineage: Eukaryota > Metazoa > Arthropoda > Branchiopoda > Anostraca > Artemiidae > Artemia > Artemia sinica. The sequence goes on from CM051272.1 coordinate 27,654,699, forward strand.
AATGCTGTCACGGTTAAGGACGTGATGAAGTTACCAAGAATTGATACGATTTTTGATTCGCTAGGAGGTACAAAATATTACACTAGTTTTGACTTAATAGCAGGATATTGGCAAATCACTTTAGATGCAGAAACAAAGCATAAAGCTAAAGTAATTTTAGACGATGGAAGAACGTTGACATTTGAACGTATGCCTTTTGGCTTATCATTTAGTCCAAATTGTTTTCGTCGACTAATGAAGTTGGTGTTAAAAGATAACGAACCAGGAAGGAAAAAAAGATACCTTGGCTTATTTAGATGATGTAATTTTGTTTAATGAAAACTTGGAAGACCAATTGGTCGGACTTAGAAAAATACTGGAAAAGTTTGAAAAAGCAGGCTAAAAATTAAAACCAGAAAAGTTAAAAATAGTAGTACCAAAATTAGTTTCCATGGACACCTGATAAACTAAGGTACTATTTCACCAAATCCAGAAAAATTTACAGTCATAGAAAATTTACAGCCTCCTAAAGATCAAAAAAGCTGCAGATCAGTTTTTAGTTTGTTAAGCTATTTCTGACGATATATTAAAAGTTATGCAACAATCGCGCAACCTTTGACAAACCTTTTGAAAAAATCAGGTAAATTCGAATGTCCAGCGGACGCAAAACAAGTGCTAAATGAAATAAAAAGGCAATTATTACTGGCACCAATACTTAAACTACCAGATTTGTGACAATACTTCTGTTTGCAAACAGATGCTTCGGGGTACGGTATAGGAGCCATATTATTAAACATAAATTCTGAAGGAGTAGAATCAATAGTTCAATACGCCAGTAGGTCACTGTCGGAGGCAGAAAAAAAAATATTCGACCGTTGAAAGGGAATGTTTGGCAGTTGTAGTTTTTACAGAATATTTTCGACAATTTTTACTTGAAAAAAAATTCATTTTACGCGTAGACCAAAAATCATTCATTTGGATACATACGATGCAAAATACTTCAGCCCGGCTGACACGGTGGATACTACGTCTGCAAGCATATTCATATACCCCAATATATATATAAAGGGCCGTACAAACATTTTACCAGACTATTTGTCACGAAATCAAGATACGGAAGGAAATTTGATAGCAACCATCCAAAATGAACTGGAAGGGCTAGAAATACTGTCTAATGAAAATATTTCGAATCATCAAGATAAAGATGATTTTTGTTTAGCGATGAAATCCTTTTTATCAAAAGGAACGGAACTGCCAGAGCACTTTAAACATTTTTTAAAGGACTTTGATAATTTTTATCTGGACGAAAGTAAAAATCTTCTGGTAAGATAGCATAGACCATCGCAAGAATATAGAAAAAATGACTTAAAAAATATTCCAGTAATTCCAAAATCTCTGGAAGGAAAAGTTTTACAGATGGCACATGCAACGATTGGCTGTCACATTGGAGAAGAAAAAACTATGGGGAGGCTGAAAGGAAATTTTTATTTTCCAAAAATGTACTCAAAAGTAAAAGCTTTCATACAAAGCTGCCAAGAGAGCGCCAAACAAAAGTCGCCACCAAGGACCCCTAGGGCTGAATTAGGTCTCTACCCCACCCCTTCAGGGGTAGGAGAATTAATGTCAATAGACATTTGGGGTACCGGAGGAAGTTTACCAGTTTCCAGGAAAGGAAACAGGTGCGTACTAACCGTAGTCGACCATTTTAACTCATATTTATACGCTTTTCCAATTAAAGATGAAAAGTTGCGAAATTTTTGGTCAATCGCCTATTTCTGGAACACGGAATTTTTCCTAGAGTTCTACATAGCGACAATAGGCCATGTTTTAGAGCCAAATTATTAGACGAAATTACAGAATATCTGGATGTTAAACGATGGTTTACCTCGTCTTATATGGCTGCAGCTAATGGGAAGGTTGAACGAAAACATAGGGAATTAGCTTACATGCTGGGAATACATGCAAGAGAGGAAAATGAAAATTGGGATGAACATTTACCATTTTTAGTCTTTGCAATAAATACGGCTTTTTCACGTTCCTTAAAATAAACACCATTTTTTTTGCAACATATAAGAGGTCCCAGAATTTGTTTAGATGAAATACAAAATGATAGAATATATTACAACTTAGACCAATATAAGCAAGAAATGGTGATGCGAATGAAAAAAACTATTGAACAAGTTAAAGACAATCTGGAAGATGCGAAAACAGAACGAAAAGAAAAATATGACCGAACAAGCAAAAATAAAACAGATTACTGTTTAGGAGACTTGGTTTATGTGTACAAAACTAACCTGGAAGGAACAAAAAAGTTAAAACAAAAATGGGATGGGCCCTACAGAATTGTAAAGATTCTATTTAATAACTTAACATATGTTCTAAAGCATCAATATAAGGAAAAGGAAGAAGTAGTACACCATAATAGAATGAAAAAGGGATATTTTTCAAAACCGTGGAAAACAGAGCCTATTCTTTCAGACGAAGAAATAGAAGACACAATTTCACCAGTATATATTAGAAGACCATATGAATTTTATGACCTTTTTAATGACCACAAAGGTTGGGAGGAGTGGAAGGAGTATTTAGCCCAGTCTTGGCTACAAACTCTCCACGACAAACAAGAGAAAAAGGGAAATATTCGATGCTCATCGGATACTAGCGATGAAGAAACTCAAACACAACATGAGGGTTTAAAACATGATAAACCAAAGGTAAAATCCACCGAAGAAGAAAAATTAGAAGGAACCAATGAATTATCTGATTTTCATACATTAGACTCACCTACAGTCTTAACGCAAAAATGGCTTTTGGAACAAACGCCATCTACCAGACGCGAGCTAACATATTGTGACACTGATAATTCTTCTACAGAAACCGATATCACTAAACCTGGGCCATCGTCAAGAAAACCTCTTTAAGAGAGAAATTGTGGAGAAAAGTAAAGAAAACCAGAGGGACAGCAACAAGTTCCTTTGTCAGCAGCACAAGTAGCTAAAACACTTATGAAAAAGGCCAAACATCAAGAGAAACAAAGATTGAAGATATTTGACGAGGCAACAAAACCGCGCTTGAATTCAGAGCCTTGTAAACCACACTAAAGAGACCACGGAAAAACTTAATGACAAGACTTGTCAAAACGAATTAGGCTTCGTTCCATAAAAGAAATTAAGTAAGGCCACGTAACTTATAAATAGGTGTTGTGAAACTAATTAAATTATACATATTTAGAATCAGCATTCAAAGGCAATTATTTTGATATGTATATTGAAAAAATTATTTCGGGGGTAATCAAAAAAAAAGACGAAGGAGGCTTGACTACGGAAATAGGGTCACTGGAAGCTAGCAAATTTGGAGTTGAGCTCAATCACTGCTGGTCTCTCGTTGTTAAGTACATGCAATGCATCTACTGACCTTTGAATCTCTGAGATTGCACTTCCAGTAGAATTACAAAAAAATGTTTTTGAAGAATTTTAAAATAATTATAATAGGAAAAACAGCAAGATTTTATATTAATTTCGCAATACATGTACAAGCTAGCTGTAGTCTTACTAAAATTAGTTATAGTATAATATAGTAGTTTTTTTATTAGTTACACTAGGTGAAAAAGAAAAAAAATTAAAGACAATAATTAAGCGCTATAAAGATTTAAGCGAAACTTAGAATAAGCTTAGAAGGAAAAAATGGGTGCTAAGTAAAAAGAACCGAAAGCAATATAAAAATATGTTATAACCTAAAAACTTACCAGAAGGAGTAAAGCCAAAGACAAAATCCATTAAAAATAAGCCAAAAAAAATAACCCCATCGTCACAAGCAAACCACAGTTCATATTTCAAGATAATAATTTTAACTCTAGCGATGTTTTGGATCTGAGAAAACGAACTGGCACAGGAGAATCCTAGTTTAAACAATTGGTTTTCACCTGTGCCAACCCAAACACCCAAATCCCAAGCCGTCGAACCCTAACAGAAACTAAACGTATCCACTTTTTCTTTGAAAATAAAATATAACGTTACACAACAAAAGAACTTGCAGTAATGAACAGGAATTCATTCACACAACGTTCCAAGATTCAAGCTTATCAATAAACCACAGATAATGAGCACCGAATTCAAAGTTATTTAGCCTTGGAACGGAATTATTTTCTCTCTTTCTTTGGCAAATAAAATAGTAAATAAAGCTGGGATAAAATTGGCAACCAGTATATCGTAAAAATTGCATTTCAAGGAAGAAATGAGAACTAGCAAATGCGGGGCAAAACTTAATTAAAAGTGTTCAAAAAAATTAGCTGAAAAACTACAGTACTTTTCTAACATAAACACTTTTGGACGGAAAAAAATTTAAATAATTTCAAAAAAATAAGGTTGCAAAAATTAGACACCCCCCCCACCTCTTAAAAATATGGATATAATGAATGTGACCATAGAAGGGCAATCAGAATAAAAACTTGTTAAGGGTTTTGAAAAATACGTGAAACATATAAATATAGGCTTAGAAAAGACTTATTTTACTGAAAAAGCGGAAAAAGACTTGAAAAAAACCTTAGCTTCGTTGAAATAACGAATCAAAAAAAGAGAAGGATTCAAATTGAAAATATAGCCAGACGAAATGAAAAGCAGAAGAAACTGAATGGAGTCAGTTAAACTCTGTTATACGCATATATTGAACTGACCGAACGAAACTAGTATGAAAATTGTACTAAATAAGTACAAAATAAGTAGTATTAATACTACGGAGCCACCGTTACAATGGTTAACGCGGGACGAGATTAATAGAAATATTGGAGAAATGCTCCAAGTAGAAAGGAAAAAATGTTGCTCTCTTATGTGGGAGTCGTTTTCAGAAAAATGACTAACATGGCATGAAAAAGTAAAAGAAGGCACGGCATTTTTCTGCAGAAGGGCCACTTTTCTGATAAAAATAACAGCCCAAGAGGTAACTGTGGACACAAAAAAAAAAAAACTATAGATAATTAATTATTGTGTGTGCAGGTTCAGAATAGTCCTTTTAGAGATGAAGCCCATGACAAGAGGACCTGGAAACGTTATGAGGAGCTACCAGAAGGCAGTCCTGGTAAGCAAACCTTCAGAGTACAGGCAAGAGCCATTTGATAATGGCATAAGAGGTATAAGGTGAACAGCAAAAAAAATAAATTTTAACTTATTAGATCCAAGCTGTAAATGAAGCCTTAACCCAAAAGGACATTAAAGCTGGAAAAAGAGAGATTACAGACAAAAACGTTATAAAACTGTCTCAAGTACCTAAAAATTCAAAAAGAATTAAAAAGCTCAAAAGTCTGAATAAACAAATAGGCATATAGTAAGCCAATGACAGTTAAATGACTCAAATTGGTTCAAAGTAGAACCAAAGTTGTAAAACAAAGAAAAGAAAATGTATATAGTCATATATGGAAAAGTTATATAGTGGTAACAAGATGTTGTTGAGAAAATATATACAGTTATAAAGACATTTTGAAAACTCTTTATAATATGGAATTGTTATCATATACAAAAAAAAATGTAAATATGTAAATTTTGATAGCAAAATCATGCTATATGAACTATTGCCAAGCCCTTATATAGAGGCTAATCATACTTATCAGTTATAGTGTATAAATCTATTTGTTAGAGTGGAGTTTTTTTGTAAATATTTTAATTGCAGTTACGACTTATCATATAAAAGTCTTGACGGACTTATTTAAAAGTTGTACAAAGAATAAATATTGCAGTGATTAAATAAATTATTAGAGTACCTAATTATTATTTGTTTTTAACAATTAAGTTATGTATCAACATAACTTCTGTTAATATATATATATATATATATATATATATATATATATATATATATATATATATATATATATATATATATATATATATATATATATATATATATATATATATATATATATATATATATATATATATATATATATATATATATATATATATATATATATATATATATATATATATATATATATATATATATATATATATATATATATATATATATATATATATATATATATATATATATATATATATATATATATATATATATATATATATATATATATATATATATATATATATATATATATATATATATATATATATATATATATATATATATATATATATATATATATATATATATATATATATATATATATATATATATATATATATATATATATATATATATATATATATATATATATATATATATATATATATATATATATATATATATATATATATATATATATATATATATAAAACCTAAACTATCCATGTAAATATAGTGAATTAAGTGTTAAGTATTTGTGTTTTTATTTTTATATCATTCAAGAAGTATTCTACATTAATGCTTCATAAGCAATTAACAAAACAATAATTGGAACTTATTCCAATGATAGTCTATACCGTGTTTTATTTTTTAAATGCTTTAAGTTTTAACCAGTAGTTAAATATCCGATCTAGTTTTGCGAATTAAAAAAAAAAATACTGGTGTAAGTTATTACACAATGCTTATGTATATATATATATTATGTTTTTATTAACTTTAAGTTTTAAATAGTGATTTAATGTTATATGTAAATGTTGGACTTCGAGTCAACGTATAAATATTTTTATTATGAAAGAATCTGTTAAGTGATTAATAATTCTATATTAAGAGTAAACAGAGGAGAAAGTAATTAAAAGTAATTAATTTTCGTTTAAAAAAAAAGAAGAATACAGTGATATATACAAATTTTGAGTGTTTCTTTCTACTATATATGTAAAACTATATGCTTTATATGTATTCTAATTTGAATATTTATTTTAGATACAGCCTTAGCTATTTTTTTTTTTGGAAATCATATTTTTCGTAGCATCCTTTCGGATCCATTTTTTTTTTTTTTCAATCATATTTTGACACATTTTGGAAAGTAACAAATTTTGAAGCCACTTCAAATGTATCCTGATGCTATCATCTCATACCATCAGAAACCAAACCATACTCGATCAACTGATATTTTGGAAACTATAGAAGTATTACAGACTTTACTACAAGTTTTATAGTGCCCTTACACCAAGGGCGGATCCAGGATTTTTTAGCGGGGGGGGGGGGGCGCAAAATAGGTTGATCCGCTAAACTTGCGTTAGGAGCAAGTTTAATTAACGTAATCTTGCGTTAATTAATTAAATTACATTACTTTAGACTACGTTAGGGGGGGGGGGCTAGTTGCCCTCAATCTCTTTTGGCTCTTAAAAAGTGAACAAGAACTTTCAATTTCCAATCAAATGAGACCTCTCTATAGTTTATACGACCATCCCTTCCATAAGAAATACTATGAAGGGTTCGGAGAATCCTTAAACTACAACCCTTGCCCTGAGGGCTTTGGGGGAGTTTGTCATCCTCAAAGACCTAATTTCCAGAACAAGAGAGATGAATACAAATGAAAATAATCTGTCTTTTTAAAATGTGTTTTTTCAAAAGACACGAAAATAATCGTCTAAAGGAACCTGAAGTGCTATCTCTGACATTTCCGTTGATTCTTTATTCCCGTTACTTTCAGATGTAAAATTTAGAATATTATCGAATGGGTTTAGTTCCCTCCCTGAATGATTCACATTTGAAAAACTCACCCCCTGGGAAATTCCTCCCCCCTCCAAGAACATTATCTTTTCCTGCTGATAATTCCCCCGCGTTAAATTCCACCCAGCAGAAACTTCTCAGCCGTGGAATATGCTCCCCCAACATATTCCCCTGAGATAATTTCGGATATTCATAAAATGGAAGCTGAAGTTTCTACTCGAGTTTTTAGGTCAGAAGCAATGCTATAGCGTTACCTAAGTAAAGAGCCATAAGGGTTCAATGAATTAATACTTATTTATTTTTTCAGGGGCACTTTATGTGGAAGAGGTGGTCGCATAAACTTTGGAACGGGGGTTCATTGAATTACAAACTAAAAGATATAGTGCCCTTACACCAGGGGTGGATCCAGGATTTTTTAGGGGGGGGGGCAAATACGTTGATCCAATAAACTTGCGTTAGGAGCAAGTTTAATTAACGCACTCTTGCGTTAATTAGGTAAATTACATTGCTTTAGACTACGTTAGGGGGCGCCCCCCTCTTTCCTCCCCTGGATCCGCCACTGCCTTACACTCTCTGTTTGTTTCCTTATTAGGGAGGAGAGCAGATGCCTAATAGGTGTTTGTTAATACCAAACATTCTAACTCTCAATGGGCCTTCAGGTATAATCAGAATTAGTTCAAAGGAAGGGTGGGGGGGGGGTGCTATTTAATACCTCTTGATTCTCGCAAGTATTTCTGGTCTAGGCTGTTTTTATGAAAGGAAAATTGGGAGATTTTACCATGGGCGATTTTCCTGGGGGAATTTTTCCGACGGTTGGGGGAAACTTCTGGGGGAGGGGGAGTTTAAAGGCCTGTGTTACTGCTAAATAAACTAAAAATTTTCACTATTTTCGCTTCATTTTCTTAAATTCTGATTTTCGATTCTTATTGATTTCTTTGGACTAATTTACGGCGCATTTGATTACGATTTGAATGTAAAAACAATACAGTGATTTTTGGTATTTACTCAAGAATTTCGTTTAAAATACGAAATAAAGAGCGTTTCAATGACAAAATCTTATCTTACATCCAGTTTGGATCCGATTTATGTTGGTTTTACTTATATGTGAACTCTGCGAAATCAAGAAAGGTTAAGACACACGGTATAGGCTATATATGATTTTTTTTTGTTCTTTTGATTCTTTTGTTAGGGAGGAGGGCAGATGCCTACTAGGTGTTTGTTAATACCAAAACATTCTAACTCTCATTGATATTCAGGCATATACAGCATTAGTTCAAAGGAAGGGGTGGGGATGGCTGTAAAGATCTACTCTACATCTGCATCAATTATTTCTGGATGTAAATTCTGTAATAAAAAATACAACATTTATTTCTTTTCAACATCATCGTATTCTTTTTTTTTGATTATTTTCAGTATTTTTTCATTTTTTATTTTTCGGTCGAATAGTATAAACGTAAAATCCGAATGCATATGTTGGGCATTCCAGTCAGCACACGTAAAACGAAGAAATCCAATAATGGGTCTTGCTTCAAAATGTACAGTGGGTAACTAGGCTTAATAATAAAAAAAAAAATGACATTTGAAATTTTAATCGAATGAGCCTTTTTTGAAGTTTCTACGACAACGCCTTCTATAAAAACCTTATATGCCCCCAGGGCATAACATAAACCAGGGCCATATCCAGGATTTTTGTTCAGGGGGGGTTTTACTAATTTTTGACTTTTTTTTTGGGGGGGGGGGTTTACTAATTTTTTTTTACTCAGTTTTCGACTAATTTTACTGATTTTTACCTAGGTTTTACTAATTTTCGACTTATTTTCGAGTAGTCGGTCAAAAATTTCGGGGGGGGGGGGGGGGGGGGGGGGGGGGGGGGGGGTTCAAAACCGGGTAACCCCCCCCCCCTGGATACGGCCTTGCTTAAAACCCTTGCCCTGAGGGTATTGGGGGAGTGTCCTCCTTAAAAACATATTTTCTATTTGGATATCAACTACGTTTGAACAAAATGGCTATCTCAAAATCTTGATTGGATGTGTTTGGGGAAATGATGGGCATGGGGGGGGGCTAGTTGCCCTCCAATCACTTTAGACTAATAGAAAGGGCACTAGATCTTTGAATTTCTAATCGGATGAGCCTGTTTTGAAGGTTCTACGACAACGTCTTCTATAAAAACCTTATATGCCCCCAGGGCATAACTTAAAACTCTTACCCTGAGGGTTGTGGGGGCGTGTCCTCCTCAAAAATCTATTTTCTATTTGGAAATCAACTACGCTGAACAAAATGGCTATCTCAAAATTTTGATTGGATGTGTTTGGGGGAATGATGGGCGTGGGGGGAGGGCTAGTTGCCCTCCAATCACTTTCGACTATTAAAAAGGGCACTATCCCTTTGAATTTCCAATCAAATGAGCCTTTTTTGAAGTTTCTACGACAACGCCTTCTATAAAAACCTTATATGCCCCTAGGGCATAACTAAAACTCTTGCCCTGAGGGTTGTGGGGGAGTGTCCTCCTTAAAAATATATTTTCTATGTGGAAATCAACTACGCTGAACAAAATGGCTATCTCAAAATTTTGATTGGATGTTTTCGGGGGAATGATGGGCGTGGGGGGGGCTAGTTGCCCTCCAATCATTTTTGACTATTAAAAAGGGCACTAGAACTCTCGATTTCCAATCAATGAGCCCCCCCTTTGAAGTTCCTACGACAACGCCTTCTATAAAAACCCTATATGCCCCCAGGGCATAACTTAAAACCCTTGCCCTGAGGGTTGAGGGGGAGTGTCCTCCTCAAAAATATATTTTCCATGTGGAAATCAACTACGCTGAACAAAATGGCTATCTCAAAATTTTGATTGGATGTGTTTGGGGAAATGATGGGCGTGTGGGGGGGGGGGGGGGGCTAGTTGCCCTCCAATCACTTTCGACTATTAAAAAGGGCACTATCCCTTTGAATTTCCAATCGAATGAGCCTTTTTTGAAGTTTCTACGACAACGCCTTCTATAAAAAACCTTATATGCCCCCAGGGCATAACTTAAAACTCTTGCCCTGAGGGTTGTGGGGGAGTGTCCTCCTCAAAAATATATTTTCTATCTGAAAATCAACTACGCTGAACAAAATCGCTATCTCAAAATTTTGATTGGATGTTTTTGGGGGAATGACGGGCGTGGGGGGCCTCGTTGCCCTCCAATCATTTTCGACTATTAAAAAGGGCACTAGAACTCTCGATTTCCAATCGAATGAGCCCCTTTTGAAGTTTCTACGACAAAGCCTTCTATAGAAACCCTATATGCCCTCAGGGCATAACTTAAAACCCTTGCCCTGAAGTTTGATGGGGAGTTTCCTCCTCAAAAATATATTTACTATGTGGGGGGGGGGGGGGGGGAAATCAAAAACTACGCTGAACAAAATGGCTATCTCAAAATTTTGATTGGATGTGTTTGGGGAAATGATGGTGTGTGGGGGGGGGGGGGGCTAGTTGCCCTCCAATCATTTTCGACTACTAAAAAGGACACTAGCCCTTTGAATTTCCAATCGAATGAGCCTGTTTTGAAGTTTCTATGACAACACCTTCTATAAAAACCTTATATGTCCCCAGGGCATAACTTAAAACTCTTGCCCTGAGGGTTGTGGGGGAGTATCCTCCTCAAAAATATATTTTCTATCTGGAAATCAACTACGCTGAACAAAATGGCTATCTCAAGATTTTGATTGGATGTGTTTGGCGGAATGATGGGCGGGGGGGGGCTAGTTGCCCTCCAATCATTTTTAACTATTAAAAAGGGCACTAGAGCTCTCGATTTTCAATCGAATGAGCCCCCTTTGAAGTTTCTATGACGACCCCTTCTGTATGAAGTGCCTGTGGGAAAAAAAATAATAATAATAAAAACATTGGAGCCGTATGGCCTTTACTATAGGCAACGCTATAGCGTTGCCTCTGATAAAGCAAAGATCCTCTCTTATTCATTGTAAAATCAAAATATCTTCTTATAAACAATGATGATGCTGATGAAACTATATGAAAAGATTACCTGCACAACTTGTATTAAAAGCCAAAGAGAAGACTTGACCAAAAGCACATCACGTGTAAAATGATGCAGCCAGATAGGATCAAACGCACAGCTTGTATAAATAAAGAGTTATGAAGTCTATCTGCACACAACTTGTATTTACGGATTAAAGTTACCAAAGTTATTACGAGATGTGTTTTTCTTTTTTTGTCATGATAGTATTAGAGATAGAGTTTTTTTGTTTGCCACCAGGCGACGCGGCATACAAAACTGCAGCGGAGGCATGTAAAAAGTCATTTTCAATAGAAATCGACTATACGAGGTGTGCACGCAGCAGCCACGATATATTAAAAATCCAGTTTATTTTCGTTAGTTCCTTCCAGTCATCTTGCATATTGTAGTGACTTAATTTTTATTTTGATGTTTTGAAAAATTAAAGCAGAATGTGGGAAATACATATAGTCCTCAATAAAACCCAAAATTTTGCATTAGCATTTAGAATTTTCTCGTTTAGGGTGGGGGGGGGGGGGGGGGGGGGGTGGGTCGGGAGCCAAGTTTCTGTTTGGAGTAATTTCTATTCGTTTTAAGTTTGACAAGAGTGTTCATGATTAATTTACTCATCAATATCAGTGTCTATTCTATCATATCCATGTTTGATGTAACCTTTTATTTTAATTTCGGTTTGTTTTGGGTTTTAAATATAGTTGATGATATTTTCTGGTCGTTTTAAGTTTGAATTATTCTGCTTTTGAAAAAATTACCCATAAAGATTGAAATATACATAGTTTTCAATAATTAATATGTATTACAGTATCAATAATTGAATAATATTAAATAAACAAACATATTTTAATAGTTTTCAATAGCTATTTCAAAAATTGTGGTAATTAATAGACTATAGTAGACTCGTCTTAGTTTTACTATGGCTCTTTACTTTTCTTTGAGTAAATCTTTTTCAGAAAGTATCCTTAAAATCAATAGTATATAACAGTAGTAATTTTTCATACACTTTCTATGCAAAAACAATTCAATTGGTTTAAACTATGCATACATTCAGGGATATGCATATAATGTTACGTAGCAGTATAACCTTTAAGACGAAAAAAGAAAATCATGTAGGTTTTCGAAGTCGATTGGCTATCTCAGAATTTTTGTTCGAACGTATATTTGTCTGTTTTGGCCGAAGCGGCTTTTGTGTAGTATTTTATTAAGAATTTTGATTTGCGACACAAAAAGCAGAGACTGCCATTTTTCTGTGTTATGATCTCTTTTGCCGCCTAGTGCTATGTTCAGACACAGAGGATTTTGACGAAATCTTTTAAACGACGAAAGGATTCTGTCAAGGTTTTCTTTAAGCCTTCATTCAAGGGTTCTTAGATACGTGGAAAAGATGCTGAAATTTACATCAAGACGGCACTTATATATTAAAGGATGCTTCTTATTTTTTTTTAATTGTGCATATTTTTCAAAGATGCAAATTGTTTTGCGTAATTATCAGATTAATGGGGTTTCATGTAATTCATCGGCTAAATTATTTCTATCAAAAAACCACTTTTAGAGTTTCGGCTACTATCGAAACATGATGTTCCTTACTTAAAGTTCATTACAATGAAGTGTTTTATTCCAAATTCGGCTTTATTTATATTGTATTCTTAAAAGACACTTGGGCAGAATACAATGTCACGTACTATACGCTAAATTAATATAGAAAGCAAATCAACACATGAAAGCCCAAGAAAAACGGTTTCGGCTTCAGCTAGTGTCTTTTGATAATCCTACGGTGGCATCTACTAATATGATTTTCGTTTCTTAAAACTATTTAAAATCTTTAGCACGAGTCTATTTATAACATATAGTTTATGGTGAATTTGGTAGGTTTGCCATTCCTAATCGTTTTTGGCTTTACCGCGCTTCTTGTCAGAAATACAAGACTGCTTTCATTGCCATGTTTGGAATTTGGGTTTCTAGTATTTTCATTGGTTGGTTCTTTTCATTGTGTTTGTACAATAGCCTAGCCTACCAAATGGAAGCATAGCATAACTTCTCACAATAAAATTTTACTTTTTAGGCTCTCTGCTAGTGAAATAAAGGTACTTGTCTACAATATGGCCTACTCAAAAGGAATTCCAAAAAACAACTTTTTAACTTCACTTTACCACCAAGCCCCTTTATAGGCTAAGTAAATATATAGCTAAGTAAATATATAGATAAGAAAAGAACATTTAATTCAGTCAGTTTCCTGTTTTTTGACAAAAAAAGGAGCTCTCAACAATGTTTCATGTATGTAATGTTCAAACTACTGTTACTTGGTTATTTATTGCAAAAAAAATTTGGGATTAGCACCTATGCATCAAGATACATATGATTTTATCTGAATTCTAGTCACATTAGCTTTTTCTTGATAAAATTAAATTAGAGTGGCAACAAATTTTACATTGTCAAAACTAGGTTCCAAGTGTTAAAAATTCTTGTTTACTGTAGTGGAATACCAGGCACACTAAAAACATTCCTTCAGTCAAATTCAAAAATAGATAATGGATTCTATGAATTGATTTATTTCTTTTGTGAATATCTTGTAGTTACCTTGTCAAAATTTTTGACAGACAGCAACAGGCCCTGTCAAAATATAGGTGACTCTGTCAAGACTTCACTGAATATGTAAAACAAATAAGAAATAATGTGTCAAAATTCCATGGTCCACTGATGAAAATATAGCTGTCAAATTTATTGGTACCCACTACTGCCAAAAATTACAGAGGTTCACATGGAAGTAATTTTTCCCTTTCCTTAGGGCTTATCAATGAAACAAAGAAAAAAAAAATCAAATTCAGAAAATCTTATTTTCTGGGGAGGGGGGGGAGGTAAATATATAGAACCATGTCATAGAAATATCAACCCCCCCCCCCCAAAAAAAAAAAAAAAAAAATCATAAGCTATGTTTGGGATGAAACTAAGAATCTGCATATGAAAATAAAACCCACTAAATCAAATATAATTACAATAAACTTCTTAAATTTCTTGAAATCCACTCCCATTTTCCTATACCCTATCCCTTCAAAATGCTAGTGAAACAATTTTGTTATACTAAATACTATTTGTATTTAATAATGTATATTAATATTTGTAAAATCAGTTTTGTTATACCAAATAGGCTACTACATACTTGAAACAATTTTGTTAGTTTTATTACTTCTGATTTTTGCATAGTGTTTTATACTGTTATACATTAAATGAAGTTGAAGAAAAACAAAGAAACAAGAATATATGTGTTGAATACACCAGGTTTTTGCCCATGGGTATTCTTCAAGTATTTTGACACATGTCAAATACACCAGGTTCTACCCACAAGTATTCCCCAAGTATTTTGACATGTGTCAAATTGGGTTCTGACTTGTGTCAAAAAACTGGTAACTTTTTTGTTGTGTTGAATTTGTAGGTGAAAATGCTCTAATTTTGGAAAATTGGAGTTTTGTACCCTTTTCAGATAAAACTTCAAACTTCTCATCAAACAGTTAGATTCCTAGATGTTTTTCCTATATATTGAAACCTCTTTCTAACCAAAAGTCTTTAAATTAAGACTTCTGGAGTAGAAAAACTGTTTTTTTTTTTTTTTTTACAAAAACTGTCAAATCTTTGGTACCTTTGCCCTATATATATCAATTCAGGGTATATATTTGCACATTAGGGGGTAAATTTTTTTTTTGATGCAAATGAGAGGTAAGTTTAAACTTTACCCCCACCCCCCAAGTGTGCAAATATATAGGCTACCCTGAATTGGTATATATAGAGGTAGGGGTAAAATTCATTTCCAACAAAAATTACTATTATATTCATAATGAGCATAAAAAGGCATTGAGTGGTATGTTTACTTTATTTGTAAGTCAATAATATGAACTGCTGAAAATTTACAAAAATGTTTTTTGAAATTATATAATCAAACATTCTAGGATTTTTTAAAGTTTTTTTTCAGAATTTTATAGTGCTCCCTTTTTGAGTGGACCTAACTGAAGACTAATGACAAATAAAAAAACTCATAAATACATTCAGAGCATTAAAGGTCTCCTCTAAAGGTATTTTGAAGTATTTAAATCCACTCCTTCCTTCAAAGGGCACTAACCTTTTACAATATTTGTGTTAGCCTATAAAGGTGTAAATTTGCTAAGTACATCTTCTGCTCAAATGAGGCCCAAAATAAGCTTTTTTAGACTCATACCTTTGCTCAATTTCAATCTATAAGGTTTTAAAGATCTGTAAATCTATTTCTTAATTTTATGAGAAAACTTCAATATGTCTTAAAGTTCTAATGAAATAACAGGAATTACCTTTTCAAACCAAAACCCTATGAAAAGAAATCCGAGCGAAACTCAAAATTAAGGTTTACCATTTTTAGTCAGAACTTATATAGATATAGAATTATTAAATATACAATCTTCCAAGCTTTAGAAATAAGAAAAAGGTAGACATAGTTGCTTGCCAATATCTTCCCAGGAGATGTTTTAGGCCCAGGATTTATTCCTGAAAGTTTTATTCATCTAACTCAGCTACTTTAAAAGATAGGCCTAGTAAGAAGCCCCTAAACTAAAGTTTTACCATTCTCTCATCAGATCTAGCCAAGGCTGGTAAAGTAATCTTGTGATAAATTATGGTGTATTTTTGCTTCTATTTTTGTTTTATTCCATTATGGTATAGGCAGTAGCCTAGTATCAACTTGGAAGGTGTAAATTCTCTCCTATAGGCCTAATCTGAAATATACCTCTTTTTTGATATTTCCTTTTGAACATGCCTTTTTTAGTATTTTCATTGCAAAAACTGCAAAATTGTTTTCCCCTGTATTTTTAAAATATGTTTTGCCCCCACTCCCCAGCATTTTTGTGTTAGAAGCCAAAGGGTAAGGCGAGATACCCAGTTGTTACACAGTCACATAAAATATCTATTATATGCCTAAAAAGTTTATTGTTTCTCCATGTTTTTTTTTAAGTTTTCTTAATAAGCATGTGAACAGCTTGAATGTTTTAACCTTATAAAACACTGACAACATTATATTTACTGGCAACCAACAGTGGAACCTAATCATAGACACACACACCTCAAGCTTGAACATAAACTTTGAAAATACTGCCCAGTCTTGCAGGTGAGATCTTAAAATTAGAGCAAAGTATCAAAATCATAGACAGGCTCTATTATGAATACATTCAATGTGTGGCCAGTGTCTTGAAAGCAAAAATTTTAGGCTTTTTAAATAACCTTTAATGTAAACTTAACTTTAAATATTAAAAAAAAAGTTTTCCAAGATTCTAGTTAGCTGATCCTTACTAGCCCATTCCCAACCATCAGTCAGTCCCAACTATTTGAAACCATTTCAATAATATCCAAGATTAGGAACCTTCCGTCCATATTTGTAAAAGATACATTTTAATCAAAATATTTGTCCAAGATTAGGCACACTATCTGAGGACACTGTGATCCTACCATATCAGCAGGAGTGTCACTAGCCTTTTACCTCTAGGGGGGGGGATCCAAAATGTGCTGACAACTTTGGGTACCATAGGTGCCAACAAACAACTGCCAGTTTTTACTTTATGTTTTATGTGTTAAAATGACATTATTAGCAGTGGAAAATTGTTATATATTGTAGAGAAAAATCTCAGATATAAAAGCAAAATAAAGACAAAGGAAATAAGCCAAACTTCAACTCTGTGTAGCTGTCCAACTTCTCTACAAATAGACTAAGGTCATTTTTTTTTTTACAGCAGGTCTTTTTCTGACATCTTGAGCATGAGATGGTCAGGACAATCAATTCCCATAGTTGACCTTAATCTGTTCTTGACAATTATCATATTGCTAAATATTCATTTGCCTTTGGCTGATGTCACTGAAATATTTTTTGCAAAAGTGAATGCTCTGTAAAGTAAAAGCAACCCTCAACCCTCATCTGTTCCTTTTTTTTTACTACACAGAACAACTCAATTACACTTCAAGCGCTCTTGCAAATCTCTGCAAAAGTTCCATTTCCAATTGACATGCTTGAACATGTATTTCTGTTATGAAAATCATAGCACAGAAAGAGTGGCACTATGAAGGATTAATGTTTGCCAGACAGTCAAATACAGGTAGAACCAGCTCTTTAGTCTCTTTATATGCAAGTGCTAACTTATCACCAATAACTGCTAAAATTATCTTGAACTCCATTATATAAAATGTCAAAAAAGTCATTGGTAACACTTCAATTGTCCATCAGAGACTACTGCTGACAATTATATAGTCTATGCTCACCCCTCTAGCCACAAGTGGAACTCTAGATCTGACATGCTATTTTCACCAGATCCATGTTCTCCCAAAATCAATTGTCTGGTCATACTGATAGATGCTGTAATTTGACCAGTGAGTTTGCTATCATTGCTCATACACTCTTTGATGACAGTTAAAGTGGCAATCACTATTCAACACATGCTAATGATATCCAGCTCCATAGCTTGTAGTTTGCAAGTCAACTCAAAACGAGTAAGGGCACTGAGAAGCCTGTCAGACTTCAATTTGGTTGCATCAAGAGTATCTGATTTGCTATTTCACTCACCAATGCTATAACTGTTGGAAGAATGCTCCATAGAGCCTTGAGTTACTCTGATCTGGAATACCGAATTGTTTCCAAAGATCCCTTAAGATAAAGCTTGCCTTCAACATCTTCTACACTCCTGCAAAACAAATTGAAGTGCTTGGACCCCTGGTGAAAAAGTTATAGATTTGTTTTAAGACACTAATCATATTGCACATCAAGGAGATTGATTCCCATCAGTTTTCATGATAATGTTCCCTCTGTGGGCTAGGCATCTGAGGTATCAAACATTTTTTCCTAACTTCTTCAAAATGTGAGTGTGTGTTCCCTCAAGCACCCACTCATGTAATTTGCAAAATCATAGCATTGAAATGCCAGTTTGTCTTCATTGGTACAAGCCTTCTATAATACTGGTAGAATTTCCTCTGCAAGATTGACTTCTTTTTTTTTTTTTTACTCAGAATCTACAATGGTGAGTAAACACTCTTTGACAGCTCCCTCTATATCAGTGTGTTGTACACTTACAGCAAAATGCTCTTCATGGCTGACAGTAGATGTTTTGTCTGCAAAGATGCCAAAGTAGTCAGCTTCATTAACTCCTGCTACAATTTTTCGAACCAGCTCTGTTCTAAGAATTGCAATTAGTTGATTTTGGCTACTACTTAACAGATAGCTGGGGACATTTGGGTTGTTCTGGTTTTTCATCCAATGGCCCATTTGGATGTTGTTTCTCAAAAGAACATTGGCTAGCTCAGCATAATTTCCTATTATTCATTTATTATTTTTTCTTCTTTGTTGTACATCATGTATAACCCAGTGTTGTCTTAGAATGTAATTACTACTACTACTACTGTTGCTGTTATAATTACTGCTACTACTAAGGCTAAGGGTATTAAGGTAAAAATCTTAGGGAATGTTTAGGGGGAGTTTAAACTGAATCAAAGCATACTGTGTTTGGGCTGGTTGTCAAAAGGACATATCATCAATATCTTTTAAATGGCTTAGAGCATTAAGTTGAAACTTTCATGGCATGTTGAACTAACCAAAAGGCACTATGTGCTTGTTATCACTATTGCTACTGTTACCACTGCTGCAATTACTACTTTTACAGAGGCTAATGATGTTAAGGTAAAACTTGAAGGGGATGTTGAACTGAATCAAAACACAGTATGTGCATGCTGTTTCTCAAAAGGGTCTATGAGTAATATCGAAGGAAAGGCCCAGGGTATTAAGTTGAAATTTTCATTTCATATTAAGGGGGTTGTTGAATAGACCAAATTGCATTGTGTGCACTGCTACTATTACTAAGACTACTACTACTGCTATTAATTAAGCTAAAGGTATTAATGTAAAACTTTCAGGGAATGTTGAGTGAGATGTTGAATTAAATCAAAAATACACTGTGCCAGTGCAGATTATCAACAGGGTGTAACATCCATATCCAAGGAACAGCTTAGAGTGTTTAAAAATTTTAGTGCATGTTTAGGAGGATGTCATGTCAGCCAAAACGTAATATATGCATACTAGTACTACTGCTACTACTAATACTACTTCTAAGGGTCAGGGTCTTAAGGAGAAATTTTCAGGAAATGTCAAGGGAGATGTTGACTTAAATTGAAGCAAATTATGGGCATGCAGGCTGTCAAAGGGGATGGCTTAGAGTATTAGGTTGACACTTTTAGGTTGAGGGGAATGTTGAACTAATAAAAAATGCACTATGTGCATACTACTGCTAGTTGTAGTACTGCTACTGCCATTGCTAAAGCTAGAGGTATTTAGATAGTTTTTTTTTCTGGGATATTTTAAGGAGATTTCGGACTAAACCAAAACACACTATGTGCATGCAGGTTATCAAAAAGGTGTATTAGCAATATTTAAGAAATGGTTTAAAGCATTAAGTTGAAATTATCTGGGCATGAGGAGGGGACATTGAACTAGAACAAATAGGCACAATGCAAATACTATTACTGCTACTACTGCTGTTACTACTACTACTACTCCCAGTGCTTCTACTATTAATTTAGTGCTATGACTACTACTATTGCTAATTCCAAGGATATTTAGTAACTTCTTTCAGGGTATTTTAAGGATGGATAAACTAAATTGACCTACACTCTTCAATGTATTCATTAATGACGCTCCAAGAACCATTACAGGCAAACTTAGCCTGTATGCTGATGACTCGAAGCTCATCGGTCCTGTAGGAACTCAGCAAGGTGTGACCTCAATACAGTCAGATGTTGACTGCTTTGGGGAATGGGCCAAGATACGGAGGCTTGAGTTTAATGTATATAAGTGCAAGGTTCTCCATTTGGAAGAAACAACCCACACTAGCAATACTCTATGTCAGCAAATGCTGGTGTGAGACAACCACTTTCTGAGAATACCTCTGAAAGAGATTTGGAATGTGTGTCGCCACACCAATTAATATAACAGGCCAGATGGCCCTCGAGTCTGTCCAAAGACGGGCGTCTAAATGCGTAAAGGGGCTCAAAGACAAAGAGTACGCATGCTGACTGCAGTGCCTCAAGCTACCAACTCTAACATACCGTCGGCAAAGAGGTGATATGATAATGACTTACAAACTGCTCCAGACTGATGACAAAGACTTATTCCAGCCTGCCCAATCATCAAGAACCAGGGGTTCATTCAGGAAAGCTTTTTTTGAAGCATGCTAATAGAAGGAAGAGGAACCATTTCTTCTCCAACTGCATCATAAGCCTTTGAAACGATCTGAGCAACACGACAGTGAGTTCACCATCCATTGATAGTTTCAAAGCGAATCTTGATAAGGAATGGGAGACCAAAACTATGGCTCACGCAATGGATTGAAGCTGATTTCCCTCAGTCCTATCATCACTAACTGGCATACACTGGACTCGTCCATATTGCTAGCAAGTGCGATTTAAGGTAATTTAAGGTAAATTAAAGCACACAATGTGCATGCAGGTAGTCAAAAGGGCACATCAACAAAATCTTAGGAAATGCTTACAGTATTAAGTGAAGTTTTGAGGGGGATTTTGGACTGAATTAAAATACTGTGTATATGTGGGTTATCAAAAGGTTGTAGTGACATCATCCCAGCAACACCATATGGTATTAAGCTAGAACTTTCCAGAATACTAATATTGCTACCATCTTTGCTACTAATTCTCTACTACCACTGCTGCTACTATTGAAGTAAATCAAAGTAGTTTTAAGTGCATCTGGGCTTTCAAAATGGTATTGGTACATTATCTTAAGACTGGAATAGGTTAAAAATTAGAAAGTTTCACGGAAAGCTTATGTTGCTTTAAAACTAAATCAAAAGCTACTATATGCATGCTGGTTGTCAATAGGACATATCAGCAATATCTCAAGAGCAGCTGAGGGTATAATATTGAAACTTTCAAGGCTACTACTATTACTACTTCTGCTACTACTATTGAACTGAATCAAAACGGTTATAGTGGATCCAGATTGACAAAATAGCATAGTTACAGTATTTTTGGAACAAATAGGGTTTCTTTTTCAGTGAAAGTTGAGGAGGTGTAAAACTAAATCAAGAGGTACTGTGTTTATCCTGATTGTCAAAAGGCATAGGCCTATATGTAATATTTCAGTAGTTGCTAGGTGCGCTATGTAAGAACTTTCTGGGCATGTAACCAGAAATGTTCCAAATGAACCAAATCAAAAGACACTCAGTGCATCCAAGTTTGACATAAGGGTATAATTGCAATATCTTAGGAAGGGATAAAGGTATTAAGCTGAAGCTTCTAGGGCATGTTTGGTGGTGGTTTTTAATTAAATTTGATGTTAAAACTGCATATCTGCCGTATCTGGAAGGACTAAGTAGATTAAGCAGAAACTATCAGGGGATGTGTGGCTGTATTTTGAACAGAATCAAAATGCGACTACATGCATGCAGGTTGTCAAAAGGGCATATCAGGAACGACTGAGGGTATTAAATTGAGCCTTTTAGGGCTGCTACTACTACTACTTTTGCTACTACTATTGCTGCTACTGTGACTATTTACGATATGAATGCTTGCGTTTGTGACTACTTACCACTGTTACTCCAACCACTTTCAACTGTGACTCCAACTGCTTGTGACTCTGACTGTGACAACTTGGACCTGTGATTGGGACTTCATGTGACTTTGTCTGCAACAACCAGTTGCATCTGTGGCTACTTATGGCTGCAACTGTAGCTACTTGTGACTGATGCTTCTACTACCCCTACTTCTTTTACTGTACTAATCTCTACTACTACTACTTCTACAATTACTACTACTGCTACTTCTTGCTACTATCAATCTAAATCAAAAGAGTGTAAGTGCATTCAGGTTGTCAAAATGCCCCGGATGCAATACCTTAGGAATGGGATAGGGTATTAAGTTGCAACTTTCAGAAATTTAAGGGGATGTAGAACTAAATCAAATTGAAGTATGTGTATGCAGATTGTCAAAAGGGTGTCTCTGAAATATCCCGGAAGAAACCTGGAGTATTACGTTGGACTTTCAGAGTATCTTTTTGAGGAAGTTGAACTAAAAGTTGCATCCAGTTTTGTCCCTAGGACATATCTGGAGCATCTAAGGATATTAGGTTACGATTATAAGGGTATGTCGAGCGAAAAATTGAACTAAATCAAAAGGTACTATGTTTATCCAAGTTTGTCAAAAAGATGTATCTGCATTATCTTGGGAAAGGTTAAGGGAAATACGTTAAAACTTTCAGGGCATATGAAGGGAGATAGCCTTGGCCAGATTTAAAGTTTTGACGCCTCTAGCCCCAAGTGTTTTTGCCGCTCCGTATTCATACCATAGGAGGGAGAGTCAATTCCACTAAAGAAAATAATCTTTATGATGACAATTTTATTTTATTACAAAATAACATCACTTATGATAATAATTTGAGAATCAATTATTTGTGCGTGGCGGGGTATTGAGTAAATTAAATAAACCAGCAAGGCATTGGAAATAAGTTAATCCATTGGTAGATAACAACACATAAATTCATGTATGCATTATACATTATTTTGTAAGTAGGACTATTTTATCTTCAAAGTCAATTCATAAAGCCTTCCTCCTTGCTTTTTGTCGTGCAAAGGTGTCTTTGATGTCATTGCACGGCATCTCTCGAGTCAGCCTTGCCTCAATAGTCAGCAGGGATGATGATGTCAATCTGTTGTGACTGACTGAAGATCTTACGTCCTTTTTTACCTGACGAAGGGGAAGAAGGATCTGTCTGTTGTGCAGTTTGTGGCAGGCACTTTAAGAGCCATTCTTAAGACAGTGTCAATGTTTGGATAGATTTCAGCTGCATCAAAATGACGCAAAACTTTGCTAACGTCAGTTAGAATCATGCTGTTTTTCCTTTGTCATCATTTTGTTCCAAAAAGGGTTTCAAATTTAAGCATTCATCTACAATCATAGACTCAAGATCGTCGGGATAAAAACTCAGTAGCTTACGTGCACGCTTCGTGATTTCTGAGGCGTGATTTGCTCGGCGGTGGAGTACACCGGGCACTTTGACGATAATCACATCAGTCCAGTGTTTGTTAAGAAAAAAAACTCTCAGTGATAATTTATTGCGCCCCCTGGTATAGTGAGCCCCTAGGCCCGGGCCTAGTGGGCCTATTGGTAGATCCTGGCCTGGGGATAGCCGCTTAATATTTGTCTACACTTAAAGTTGTAATATACCGGGGGTTAGAATTCCATCAGCCCCATAGAACAGCAGATTTTCAACCCATATATTTGAATATTTCTCCCCTGACCCATCAATCCATAGCATTATAGTTCAATTACTATTAAAAATTGTTTCAAAATTTTGTCCATTGTATTAATAGTAAGTTAAAATCTGGATGCTTATAGAGATCAAATAAACAAAAAAAAAAAACGAGTTTTTTTTTTTTTTTTACTGAAAGTAAGGAGCGACATTAAAACTTAAAATGAACAGAAATTATTCCGTATATGAAAGGGGCTGTCCCCTCCTCATCGCATCACTCTTTACGCTAAACTTTTATTCTTTGTCACAACTATACTTTTTAAAACAATAAAACTTTAGCGTAAACATCGGGGCGTTGATGAGGGACAGTCTCTTTCATATACGGAATAATTTCTGGTCGTTCTAAATTTCAATGTCACTCCTTACTTTCAGTTGAAAAAAAAAAAATTAGTTGTTTTTAAAATCTAATTTTATATTTTTTTTAACTAATGCAGGGTCGAATTTGGCTCACCGTACATGAAGAAAAATTGCGTATTAATTTTGGCAGATTTATTCCATATATGAAGAGTTGCCCCTTCCTCAGTACCTTGCTCTTTACGCTAAAGCTGTTAGCACTTTGAAAAAAAAAAACTTTCTATTCTAATTAAACGACCTCCGTGTGTCGATAGACGCTCTTAAAAAAAATTGGGACAAACAGTCAAACTTTAGCGTAAAGAGCAAGGTATTGAGGAGGGGGTAACCCTTCATACATGAAACAATTTTGTTCGTTTTTCAAACAATGCCGGTAAATCTGGCTTGCCCTCTTTAAAATACACCCCTACCCCTCACGGAAAACTCCTCCATGGAAATTTCATCTAACATAAAGTGCACCCCCCCCCCCTGTCCGTCAAATTCCCCCCAGGTCGTTCCATCCTCGCTGAGGATCCCCCCCCCCTTGTAAAATTGCTTGCAGACGATTCAGCCTGAAAAATTCTCCTTAGCATTCTTTCATTTGGATAAGACTTAATCTCTAATCGGTTTCCAGAAATGCCCCTTCCATGGACATTATTTCCCGAAAATCAAAGACGCGGAAAAAAAGCCCCTGGATAATTCCCTTGGAACATCTCCTCATGAAAAATTTGGCAAAGAGAATGTAAAACAATTAAAAAGAATATCATATTGTAATTCGGTCAAATCTCCCCAGTGTAACATTTCCCCTGGAATATTCACCCCAGAAATTTCCCTCCCCAAGGAGGATTCTCCCTATAGAAATCCATCTTAAGCACCCCCCCCCCCCGCCAAAAAAAATGTCTGTATAATTCCCAATAATAAATACATATATACATAATATATGAATATAAATACATATATAACATAATATAATATATAATATAAATACACAAAAACAATGGGTGAATTTCATAACTTACAGGCCTCTCCCCACAGACTGTGGGGGTCATTTTACACCTAAAGACGTAATTATATGATCTTTCAACTATACAAAACAAAATGGCTATATCAAAATTTTGATCAGATAATTTTGAAAAAAAGGGGAGGAGGCCCAATTGCCCTCCAATCTTTTGGTCACTTTAAAAGGGAACTACAACTTTTAATTTCCGTTTGATTGCGCTCTCTCCCAATCTTCTAGGACCATTATTTCGATACAATTACCCCTGAAAAAAAAAACACATCTGTGATAATATTTTCGAGGAAAAATAGCAAAATTCCACATTAATGCAGATAGGAGCTTGAAACTTCTACAGTATGGTTTTCTGGTACGCTGAATCTGATAAGTGTGATTTATATTAAGATTCCTTCATTTTTAGGAAGTGTTTCAAAAATCTAGCAAATTATCTCTGGCTCGTAACTTTTAATGGGTAACACTAAACTCGATGAATCTTATATATTTGGAATCAGCATAATAAGTTGAGTCTTTTGATGCATCTATTGATATTAAAATTCCGTTTTTTAGAGTTTCGGTTACTATTGAGCCAAGTTGCTCCTTACTTACAGTTCATTACCTCAAACTGTTTGAAAAACTGAAGAGTCAAGATATTTTTTTCTTAACCAATGAAATAGACTATGCCAATAAAAAATGAACAGAAATTTATCTGAAAAACATTTCACAGAAGAAGTATTTCAAAAATAAGTAAAGAGCTACATTAAACCAAAGATGAGCCGAAATAAAGTCAGATAATTTTTCAAGTGTAAAACTACCCACCATTAATAAATAAACGAAACTAAAAACAAATAAAAAACTACAATAATTAACCAAGTCAAAATCAAAACGGGAAGAAACTAACAGGAGTAGGACAGACGCCCCCTTGTGCCTTCTAAAGACCAGAACATAACTTGCCCTTTACTGGAAACAAAATACATTTTAAATGTTTTTTCATTTTGTTTAACTTTAATAAATGCAAAACTATTAAGACTTTAAGGAATGAATATATGTCAAACTATCAATCTGCATTGATTTCTTTTTCTCAGTAATCTTGGTTATGGGGGTGATTTTTTCGAATATTTTATTATTATTTTTTTTTACAAGAAATACAAACACAGCGCTCGAAATAAGAATTTTTGTGCATTAAAGTGCAAATTATGTTCTGACATTTAGAAGATAGGGGGGGGGGTCTGCCCTGCTCCTCTTAGTTTGTACTTATTTCATGTTTGACTTAGCTATTTAGAACAATATCTGTTTTTTCGGGCTCATTTATTCATTGATGGTGATGTATGGTAGTTAAACACTCGGAAATTGCTTGATTTTATTTCTGCTTCTTTTTGGTTTATTGTAGCTCCTTACTTTCCTGTTAAAAAAATTCGTTTTTGGTAAAAGTTTCTTAAAATTAACATGTATGAAAAGGCAATAGCCAGCTGCACGCTGTTGGTTTCATTCACAGTTCATATAATTATCCAGTAAGCTTATCGCAGATCATTTCTGGTCTCCGTTCTCGGTGCGAACAAAAAGCTCCTCCCACTTCTTTCTGCATTAGCGGGTTAGTACTTGTTTCCGATTAGATCACAGTCTGACTTGTCTACCCATGAAAAGATCTGATGCCGCCTATGTTTCTATCTGCAAAAACGTTCTCCGGAGCACTCGCACCCCGGTCCGGGTTTTTATAATGGGTGAGATAGGGAATGATCATACTGGATAATTATATGAACTGTGGTTTCATTGGTGTATTCTATTTGAAATCCCTGAAAGAAGAGCGGTTCCTGCATATAAGGCTCAGTACATTTCCTAATGATTTTTAATATGGAAAGAATGAATAAAAGTACACTATTTATACAATATCAAATAAAAATTGTAATTATGACATGGCCAATCTTTTAATTTTCCAGGAAACGGGGAGGGGTACTTCAGTCCAATTTTAGCGAAAAATTGCCTTCCCATTTTATCCTGGTATGACCACCTAATGTATTTTTAAAGGGTTAAAACTTTTTTTTCTATATAAATATTTTCTATGGTTTCAGGAATCCAAGACATTGCAAGAAATGGACTAAGGTCTTTTAAGTTTGGAAAAAGTGCTGAAGATGGGATCCACGTGTGCTTACAGACTAATGAACAATACAGTAAAGAAACACTTATTGAATTACAATAAAATAGGTTTGAATGCTGTAATAGTCATCACTATTCAAGACATTATACAGGATTTAAACCAAAAAATGTGGTTGTGCTTACAAAATTAACTCGTTATGAATTTGAGAAAGCCAAGGCCCCTGAATTAAGTGAGCCAGAATTGAAAGAATTACTGACACGAAGAGGCTCTGATTACAACACCTTATTGTATCATCATAATATACATAAAAAACACGAAGAACAAGTGTTGTATGAGCTTGAGAGACATAAAATTGAGGCAAAAGTGGTTGACAGATTTAATTATAAAGAGCAGGATATTAATGATGCTGATGCTGTTATTACCATAGGTGGGGATGGGACATTTCTGCTTGGAGCTGTAAGGATTACAAAGAATGATAAGCCAATTATTGGCTTTAATAGTGATCCTACGCGCTCGGAAGGATATTTATGTTTAGCAAAGAAGTTCTCGTCTGACATTGGAAAGGCATTTGATCGGCTTGTTAAGGTATGTTGCGTTTTCTGTTTGATTTTTGTATGTCAATTTCTGTTTTGTAAGCGCATATTGCACGCAGTTTTTGGCGGAAGGGAAGGCTGGAATATCAAAAACAAAAGAACAGGCAAGTTGTAAAAAGTATTCCATCTTATGATGGAAACATAAAAACTATGAGATTATGGGATACATATCTTGAATCAACAGCACACAACAAAAAGAGAAAAAGCAGACAATGTTGAAATTAGTAGAATCTTGTAATGTAGTCATAAGTGTTGTTTATTTTGGAGGGAACTGAGTCTAGATATTCCCCCTAGGTATGGACCTGCTTTTTTGTATGTCATGTCTAGAACTTGTTGAATTTAAGTTTTCTGTATCTTTCTAACTTTTGATAATCATTGGAATCACATAAAAACTCATCGCTTTTTTTATTTATTATTGAAAATGCAACAACAATATTGTCATTTAAAATATTTTCAGAAAGCAAAAGTTAAACTTTACATTAAAGAGCAGGGAGGAAAGCGAGTTAAGGGAGAACATGTTCTCACTAATACTCAGGATAATTTATATCTGTTTTAAGTTTTAGTGTTACTCTTGGCTTGTTCGTAATTTCACAAGTTGTAAGAAAATCCATTATTGCTAGTTACAAGGTTTTTTTTTAGAGACTTCCTTTCTCAGGTGACTGGACATTTTTGAATGTACTACTAAATGAGTCATTCATTTGCCAAGCATTGTTATAATGAGCCAGACAGTGATGGGCTGAGAGAGGAGGGTCCCTTTTTTGGTAATTTTCCTGCCAACATTTGCAGATGAAAGGTTTAAATCCTAGTGTGGGAAATGTTTTGTAGAGGGATTATTACTCGTTTTCCATTTCTTTTAGTCCAGAATTAGAAAAACGTCATAGTTTAAACCCTCTAGGGTTGGAGGAGGATTTGCCAGGATGGACTTAAAATCTCACTAAAACAAATAACCAAAATGATTTAAGTTATGCCATAAATTAACAGCTGTAAAAAGAACTCGATATTGTTAAGTTCGATAAGAATGGGCAGGAGTTTTTTTTTAGTGCGATAGAAAGCAGCAAAAACTGTTTACCAACTATCATCTTTAACTTACTAATAATAAATGTGAAACTATATTAATATTGTTAATAAACTAATTTGTTATAATTTTTCTCTATCCCTCAGTAACTACTACACTAACTTAGAAAGCATCATTTTGACATAAAAGGTACATACAGATACAACTATATCTGTTAAAAAATAAGAAAAAAGGAACATTTGCATCACTTGCAGGGAAAATCCCAAGTGACTAGTGATATAGCAGGTGAAAAACAAGATTCACCTGCATTGAATGATGCAAAGAACATGGAAACAAAGGAAAAACAAATCACTGATTGAAAAAAAGAGAGAAAAGAAAGAGGGAGAAAGTTGGTTTTACTCTTCTTCACTGTTTTGTGAAGAAGAATTTGTTCATTCTGGTCTTGAATTTTCATAAGGTGTATAGCTTTACGGATATGGATAGCCATGAAAAGCTCTGACGAAACGCCTGAACTTGTATATTCTGCAACTGAAGATTTTTGTACATCAGTTCAGAACTTTATTTCCGGAGCAACAGCTAAAGTACGATCCAAGCGCTTTTTTGGGATTCTCAGAGGTTTCCCAGTTGATGTCGACCTTTCAGTTATTAATAGACTGCAAGGTATAATAAGTGCAAATCGACTGGGCCAAACTATGTCAGTCAAGCTTGAATTTGAAGACTCCTTCACTCGGTCTGCTTATTTCAAAGAAGGATTTAAAGTTGAATATGAATTTTTTCGAATTCACGAATTTAAGGAAATACCTAAATGCTGCTTGAAATGCCGACCATACGATCACTTTCAAAGTGCTTGCACCAGCAATGTCCCGAAATGTGCCAGATGTGCTGGGCCACATCTTTCTACTAAGGATAGTCCCTGTAGTGCTGCTCCTGAGTGTGCTAACTGTGGTAATAATCATGCTTCTTATAGCCTGTCCTGTCCTGTATCCAAGGAACTAATGTTGCGCTCCCACTTTTTGCAATGACTTTGGAGTTTTCAATCATATCGTTTAATATTAACGGTTCAAAGGATAAGGACTTCGTTATTGATGAGCTCTACAATGATTTTGATTTGGTCTGTTTACAGGAGCATCTTCTTACAGACTTTAGCATTAACGTTTTGCGTCGGAGCCTTCATCATGATGTGTTTGTTGCTACTGCCAGGACCACAAGAGGCCGCCCATCCGGCGGGCTAGCTTGTGTTTTTTAAGCGCAATCCTAATTTGGTTTCGCCGGTGATTTTTTACTCGGATGAGTTTTTTTTGGCTGTTCGTATGGGCACTATAGTTTTCATTAATTCTTATTTGCCTTATGATGACCGTTCTTCCAGATCGATGGCTAGATATGTTAAAGCTTGTAACACGTTGAAGTTTTTAGTGGAAAAAATTCTTTCTATTTCTCTAGATTATATGATCATTGGGTGACTTCAATACGGATATAAATAACTCATCAGTGAGAAGTGAATTGTTGTTAGATTGCCTTCCATCTTATCATATTATACCCAAAACTCATCCGTATTCTTATATTCACCATTCAGGCAGTAAGAGCAATATTGATCACATTATTTGCTCACCTAGTATTACTACATCAATAGTGTTTGTACACGCTGAAGAACAAGACTTAGACCATCTCCCTATCTCACTTACTCTTACGCTGAATTTAAACCCTGTAAGTATTTGTAAAGTACCCTGGTCTTCAAAATGGTTTGAAAAAAGTAATTGGAATAAAGCTGATGTTCCTCTCTATGCGTTTACACTAACAAGCCTGCTGTCCGCTATACGAGTTCCCTATCATCTGCTTCAGAGCTCTACAAGTGAATTGCAAAAAGGACCTGGATTGCTATTATAATCAAATAATTAAATCAAACAGTTCGTGGTAACGAACTGTAAGTAAGGAGCGACCCGGCTCAATGGTAACCGAAACTCTAGAAGACGGGTTTTTGATACCAATAGATACATCAAAAGAATCAGATTTAAATGCTGATTTCAAATATATAACTTTCATCAAGTTTAGTGCTACCCATCAAAGGTTACGGGCCTGAGAATATTTGGCTGATTTTCAAAAAAGGGGGAAAGACCCCTAAAAATTATAGAACCTTAATGAAAATCACATCATCATATTCAGCGTATCAGAGAACCTTACTGTAGAGGTTTCAAGCTCCTATCTACAAAAATGTGGAATTTTTTGCCAGAAGAAAGATCACGGATGTGTGTTTATTTTTTTTTTTTCCCAGGGGTGATCGTATTGACCCAGTGGTCCTAGAATATCGTGGGAGGGCTCATTGAAACGGAAATTAAAAGTTCTAGTGCCCTTTTTTAAGTGACCAAAAAAATGGAGGGCAACTAGGCCCCCTCCCACGCTTATTTTTTTCCCAAAGTCACCTGATCAAAATTTTGAGATAGCCATTTTGTTCAACATTGTCAAAAATATGATAAATATGTCTTTTAGGATGACTTAATCCCCCGAATTCCCCAGGGGGAGGGCTAAAAGTTATGAACTTTACCCAATGTTAACATATAGTATTGGTTATTGGGAAGTATACAGAAGTTTTCAGGAGGGTTTTTTTCTGGTAGGGGGGGGGGGGGTCGGGGGTTATATTGGAGGATCTGTCCATGAAGGAAGTTCTCATGGGGGAAGGGAAATTGCCATGAAGAGGGCGCCGGACTTGCCAGCATTATTTATTGGTTATTGGGAAGTATACAGACATTTTCAGGAAGGATTTTTTTTTCTGGAGGGGAGGGGGCTAGAGGAGGGGTTACTCTGGAGAATCTTTCCGTGGAGAATGTTTCTTTGGGGTAAGGGACATTTCTATGAAGGGGGCGCCGGATTTCCAAGCATTATTTAAAAAACGATCAGAAATTAAATAAAAAAACAAGTTTTTTTCAACTGAAAGTAAGGAGCAACATTAGAACTAAAACGAACAGAAATTATAACGTATATGAGGGGGTTCTCCCCCAAGTCAATACCTCGCTCTTTACGCTACAGTTTTTTTTTAGTGCTTTCAAAAGAGCTATCTATTCTAATTAAACGGCCTTTGTGATACAGGGGTTTGTGAATCAAATTTTTTTTAACTTTTAGCGTAAAGAGCGTGGTATTGACTAAGGGAGAACCCCCTCATATGCGTAATAACATATACGTAATAAAAAAAAACAATAAAAAAAAAACAAGCGATACGGCTCAATAGTAATTGAAATTTTTAAAAATGGAATTTTGATGTCAATAAATGTATCAAAAGAATGTGTTTATAATGCTGATTCTAAATATATAAATTTTATTAAGTTTAGTATTACTCATCAAAGGCTACGAGCCTGAGAAAATTTACCCGATTTTTTTAAAGAGGGGGGATACATCCCCTACAAGTGAAAGAATTTTAATGAAAATCACACCGTCAGATTCAGCGTATCAGAAAACCCTATTACATAGGTTTCAAGCTTATATCTGCAAAAATCTGCAACTTTGTATTTTTTGCCAGAAGAAACATATACGAATATAGAAGTTAGTTACGTAAGTTAATTTGTAAATTACGTCATAACCAAACTTAGAGATATCCATTTAGCAAAAGAAAAGTAAAATTTTTATGCAAATTTTGTTTACTTATTCAGTGACGGTGAACCAAAATAAAAGCTGCATTAACTAAAAAACGATCAGAAATTAAATAAAAAAAAAACAAGTTTTTTAAACTGAAAGTAAGGAGCGACATTAAAACTTAAAACAAACAGAAATTATTCCGTATATGAAAGGGGCTGTTCCCTCCTCAACGCCTCGCTCTTTACGCTAAAGTTTGACTCTGTCTCACAACTTTATTTTTTTAAAACAATAAAAAACTTTAGCGTAAAGAGCGAAGCGTTGAGGAGGGACAGCCCCTTTCATATACGGAATAATTTCTGTTTGTTTTAAGTTTTAATGTCGCTCCTTACTTTCAGTTTAAAAAACTTGTTTTTTTTTATTTAATGTCTAAAAGATGCCGAGGCAGTTGCAGTGCCGTTGCAACGTGTTAGATGTGGTACGCAAAAACCTTTTTGGTCTTTAGATCCTAATTTAAAAAACTTTGAAAAATAAAGCTAAGTTTTGGTTAAAAGTCTGGAATGAATGTGATAGACCGCCTTAAGGAATTGTATCTGACCTTAAGCGTAAGACGCGCAGTGAATATAAAAAATATCTCAAGTCAATGCGTTATCGTGGTATGGATTTTCCAGTGTCAAAGAGAGAATGGCAAAAAGTTATTAATTCTGAGTCAATTAGAAGTGATATGCCAAGTAGTGATTGTCTTCCTGCATCTGCTTGGCATGGCCATTACTTGTCTATATTTTTCTAATGTCAGTTACCGTGTGCATTCTTTGTATTCTCATTCTCTTTCTGCTATTTTTAGTACCCCTCTATCTCAGCGTCTTTATGTTCCCATTTCTCTTTCATCCGTAGTTGAAGCAATTAAGAAAACTTAAATCAGACAATGTTGATAATGATGGTATATCTAGATTTCACCTTTTATTAGATTGCTCCCCCCTTATTGACCATATACACCTACTTCTCCAGATGTGTATTTGTACTTCTAGTGTACTGGAGAGTTTTTTGTGTGGTAATGTCTCTTCAATTTTAAAAAGGGAAATTCTCCTTTAATTTGCTCTTCTTACCGACCTAGTACTGTCTCTTACACTTTTAGTAAAGTTCTTGAGCATGTATTACTACCTTTTGTGACTAATAATATGCTTGAGAGAGATAACCAGTTTGGATTTAAGCCGGATTGGGTTGTCAACACGCACATCGTGTATTATCTTCTTTGCTCCTTGAAAATTCTTCTAAGGGAAGGAGTATATATCTTTGTACTTTAGATCTATCAAAAGCTTTTGATAGTGTATGTCATAGTCAGCTTTTTTCTGCTCTTCGTGGTTGCGGTGTCAATCTATCGGTTATTTTACTTCTTCGGTACTGGTAGGCCTACTCTAATTCTTGTCTTCAGCTGAAATCTGTTCCAGCTTCTATTATTAAATTGAAAAGAGGTTTAAGGCAAGGTGGAGTTTTATCTCCGACCCTATTTAATTTATGTATTTCAGGAGTTCTGGCAAAGATATCGGCTACCTATCTCTCCGGTTTTTCTGATGTTTCATACCTGGCTTACGCTGATGATCTGCTTCTTATAAGCCGTACTAAAACTGGTTTATCTAATATGGTTTCTTGTGTTGCCACTTCTTTTTCAGACATAGGCCTTTCTCTTAATGTAGATAAATGTAAATTTCTTTCTTTTAATAACACTTCTAGTACTTCCCTTCGCTGTAGTGGCTTTACTATCCCTCTCGTAGATTCTCTTCGATGGCTCGGTATTTCTATTACTAATAATCTTCCGGGCTTGCGCCAGCGCACAGTCTCAGATATTAATATGAAAATTAAATTCGGATATGCTAAGATTGCTGCCAATAGAGGTAAATATAATAAACTCGCGTTGGCCAAGCTCTACTCAACTTTTTGTGACCATTCAATTCTTTTTTGCTTCTGGAATTTTTCTCCTTCTTAAGAAAAATGAGTTAAAAAGAATCCGGATTAATTATTTTAGATTTTGTAAATTTTGTTGTTGTTTCTTCCACCTTGGACCAAATTATTAATAAATTTCTTGTTCCTAATATTACTGAAAAACTGGAAGCACTGCACAGAAAACTTTCAAATACTGCTTGTATCCGTTTTTCTCCGCACCATCACCTTATCAGGTTTTTTCAGTCGTAGGGGAGAGAGGGGTGAAACCGTACATTTTGAGGATTTTGACCCCTAAAAAGCGTATTTCTAAAGATACAAACTTCCTTTTTACATGAATAGATAGCTCAATTATTCACTTTTCTTGGTGATTTTTTTCAATGACATCCATCAAGTTGTTTCTTGGTGAGACCCAAAAATGTGTGACCTCTTCAAGTGTCCAAAGTCACCCCAACCAGGGGGTTACTTCGGACACACATGGGGCATTTCCGTACATTCATTATTTAATGCTTGTAATTATTGATTCAGATATTATTAACATTTAATTCAGATAATATACAAGTTAAATGTAACATTAAATCTATTTTATAGGAAATTGGGCCAAATCACAGCAAATACAAGAGCTTTGGCTGTTCGCCCAGTTCCTCCTACTGATACCGGTGCGGGAAGCTTCATAATAATGTCTTGAAAGTCAGTTTCTGCACAATCTCGACATTCAGGGAAGATGAACTTACTACCAGACTTGCGGAGGTAGTTTATTTTTGCTACCCTGCCACTTATTTCTTCTATTTCACCAACATAGTAAACAGCAGAGTTTTGCTTCTTTCCAACCGTAAACCTCACAAGCACAAAATTTCCACAAGATAATTCTTCATCTGTCTCAAACTCACTGATACTTCCACAATGTAAAGACTCGTCATCTGACTCGTCATTGAGCTGTATATCTATGTCTGAAATGCTGTCTCTAGTTTTGTCAGCCATGAGTGAAACCTTTGACTTTTTTAGCGACTTCTTCTTTTTTCTTAGCAAGCCTTAGCTCAGTCTCTGCTTCTAGTGCCCTTTTTTCTGGCGTTTCTGTCAGAATTCTACTTTTTGCCTTTTTTACGGTTTTTGCGCGGACCCACTTGCATTTTTGCCTTTGGATATGGTCTGATGCTTTCAGGAGTTACTGCCGTTGGTAAGTTTGACTGCTGTTGACCCATCATGACAGGAGATGAATCACAAAATAAACGAAGGTGAGGATCATCCATATTGGAAGTTTCTGAGGCATTCTGTTCAGCTGGATCTGGGCGGGTTTGTCACCTCAGCTGGCAGAAAATCGACTTCTGTGAACACATTTGGATTTAAAGGCCAAATTCCTGCCTTCTCAAAACCAGCTGTGATGTTTTGAGGATTCAGCTTTTCCAGAAAGGGATGCTTACACAATTTTGCTATTTCATGTATTGAAATTCTCTGACCAGGGTTTAATTGCATCCAATTGTCAAATGACTCCCTGATTGCATGCTTCAATGGTGCATACACTGAAACATCAAGGGGTTGGAGACGATGGGAGCAATGGGGAGGAAAGGTTAGAAGGTGGATGCCGTTATCTTTACAGAAGGAAACTAATTCTACTGAAATATGGCTTTCATGATTGTCAAACAAGAGTAAAACAGGGTCTTTTTTGCTGGGTTTGACCTCTTTTAGAAAGTGTTCCATGGAACAAAGGAAATTGTCCAAAGTCATCCATCCACTGGGATGGGCTAAGCCAATGCATCCTGGTGGTCCATCTCGATACATCCTTTCTGGAGCTTTGACTCTTGGAAAAACAAACACTGGTGTAATTGTCTGACCAATTGCAGATACAAAGCATAGCATTGTGGTATTTTCCCCTCTTTCTGCTGACACAGTTTGTGCCACCTGTTTTGCTCCCCTTTTAGCAATCACCTTTGGGGCCTGAACAACTGTGTGGGTACTCCTGTTTCATCACAGTTCCAAATTCGACCAGGAGGAAAATGATACTTGCAATATAGCTCCTGAAGATTTCTAAAGAAGACACCAATTACAACGGCGTTTAAGCCGGCAGCACGAGCCTGGCTTGTATTTTCGGGTTTTCTGATGGACAAACTGGCGTTCCGCTTGATGAAACCTCTTAGCCAATCCACTCCTGCTCTCTCATTCAGTTTCCAGCTTGATGGGAATTTTATCTTCAATGCTATTGCCCATTGATAGCTAACTTTCTTGTTGCATAGGGAGTCAGCCCATGGTTAAGTAGTGAGCATTTTTCGAGGTATGCAGCAAGCTCTTTCTCTTGTTTGGAAGTAAAAACAAACTTAGTGCTCTCCTGAACAATGTCATTGTCAAAATTGCTACCACTAGCACCACTCTGCTCGAGAATTTGCATTTTTGCCTTGTATCGTTTCACGGCATCCGCAAGGGTACTCTTCTTCAGGGAAAATTCTTCTGCTGTTGCTCGGAAAGACAACTTCCCATGTATAAATTGAATAACAGCACGCCTGACTAATTCCGGATCAGGAGGACCACTCCACTTTCGATTGTAGGTGCGAACCATCTGTAAAAGAAAATTATAATTGTCAGAACCTCAAGAGAACAACATGGAAATTAACACAGGTCACGCCATGCTTTGAGGTGTGCTTTGAGGCATAGAATGGAAAGATGCCTGCAGGCAGCGTAATGTTTAGTTTAACATTATAATACAAAACATTAAACAAAAGAACTTTAAAAAACCACATCAATCATTTGTTTATATTCATTTTTCTTACGTTTCTACAAGTCGGACAAACATTTCGGGGGGTTTCAAACCCTCTACCCCCTTGGATACAGCCTTAGACGTTACTGTTTATCTTTCTGATATAAGTAGGCATTGAACAAATGTTTATTGTTCAACATAATAGTAAATCATTTAATAATAAGTATTATTTTTAAATATGATGGGTGAAAATGAATTGAACTGATCTGCATAGCTGTGAAGGTGTACTGTAAATCTAAGCTTATATAAATCTCACATGACTCCTTTTGAATTATCACTGTCTAATTATAAGTTCCAATCACATATATTATAAAACTAAACATTATAATATATAAGACAATAATCCATTGAATGTATACAATTCAGACTATGTATTTTAAACAAGGAGGGGTGGGGGGTGGGTAAGGTTTATTGGTACCGTACACCAGTTAGGAAGTATTGAAGAATATTCGATTAAGATTAGCTTGAATATTTTTGCCATAAACAGTGACATGTCGAGACTATTTTAAACGCATAGACAGTCAAAAGTACGCCTTAATTTCGGATAGAAATTAAAGGTTAAGCTTAGCCAAATCATAGAAAATGCTGTCCAATCTTGAACACAGGATCTTAAAGTTGGAACAAAGTATCTAAATAATAGGCAGACTTAATCTTGGACAACTTTGATTCAAGACAAAGATTGTTACACAGAGTAGTTATGTTTAAATAGGCTAGGCTGTAAGGCAAGGGGTAACTTTTGTCTAAGTGTAAATGTTGAAAACAAAGTTTGATAGTCAAAACAAATCACTTCAGTTTCTCTATAAGACAACAGGAATACAGTCAATTTTACAAATATTCTGCTTCGAGCTACACATAGTTCCATTTTCCAACTTATGAAAGACTTCCGTCAGTACAGGGCGAAACCGGACACCACGAAAAGTGTCCGGAATCACCCCCAAAAAAGTATCCGGAGTTACCCCATGTTGACGCCATTTTGAAATATTTTTTTTTCGTAGATAACGGCCTGATATTTACTGATGAAAATTACCATACAAATAGCAGGGGTATACCTTGTCTGATCCTGCTAACTCACGGCTCAAGAGCTACAAAAACTTAGAAAATATTTGACAAATACTACATGTGTCAGGATTTCCAGCAAGCATATAAAAACTTCCTTACCTCTTTTCTCGGCTGTCTCTTTTCTCCAAAATTTAAAACTTGCGCCAAATGAGCGTTACATGAAGGGCATCTAGCGTGAATTTATTGAAAGGCTTAGCTCAAAAACTTTAGACGACAGGTCAAACGTACGGAGTCGCCCCCGTGCGGTATCGCCCCTCTCTCCCCTAAGTTTTTTTTTCTTCTTTTATTTGTTTAGTTGTTTTTCTCTGTTTGGTCACTACATTTTTTTGTATTGTAAAGAGTGAGTAAAAATCAAATAATGATAATAATAATGACAGCTTGTGTTCATATTTCTGCATATTACTGCTTATTAGATTCTGCAAGTTGTGAGTTTTTTTTCTCTCTTTTCTTCCTTTCCCTCTCCTTTCATGTTATTTCTTTTTTGTTTTAGTTTCTTTTAAATTTTTATAGGTTACTCTGTAACTGGTAATCTTTGATTTCTATATTGATTTGTGTTGCATTTTATGTGTCTTTCCTCGTGATACTCTACGTTTTGTACCTCTGTACAGTGTGGGTTAGAAATAAATAATAATAATAATAATAATATCTGTGGTTAAACTCCACATACCTGGTGCAGAATTTCGAATAATAAATGACGCTGGAGATGTATGCCGGATATCCTGCACAATACTCCAGGACTTCTTTTTTTTCAAAATTGTGGAAATCATTATTTTTAGGGAAAAAAGTAGGAAAAAAAAAACAAGATTTACATGCATTGAATGGTTATAAAGAACTTGGAAATAAAGGAAATGAAAAAAAAAAATCACTCATTTTCATCACACATTTTAATTAGTGTGGTGTATAAGCCGCCCAGTGCTCGCCTGGATGAGTTTGTAGCAGGTTTTGATGAGTTGATGAGGTTGGTTTCGTCTACAAGCATGGATTTTTTTTGTATGGGTGATTTTAACTATAATCTTTTAGATCTTTCAGGTGATAATTTGGATTTTTTTTAATTATATGATTTCAAGTGACCTTTACCCTTTAACTTGTGTACCTACCCGAATCTCTACTCATTCTGCGACCTTAATTGATAACGTTTTCATGGGACCTAGCTATTTGAGTCAAAGCTATTCAGATGTGATAGTATATCCAGGCTCAGATCATCTTCCGGTAATTGCTCATGTGACGTGTGTTAGAAAACGACGTATCCCAGCTAAAAAAAAATACTGACACGTGAGCTGAAAAAGCAAAATCTGAATAGCTTTGCCGAGGAGTTGAGCTGTATCAAGTGGGACTCGGTCCTGGGGATTTCTGGTGATTCTTCTCTAGCGTACAATCAGTTCATGTATATTTTCCAACCGATTTATGAGAAAACATGCCCCTTGCGCTTGACCAAACAAAAGAGGGACGATCCCCGCAAGCCGTGGATTACGGAGGCAATAATAGACATGATAAAAAAAAGGAACTTGTTATATGAGCAATATCTTAATAGTCAGGATGACGCAGATTTTGCAGAGTTCAAGCGAGTGAGAAATAAGGTGAACAGTATGAGAAGGCAAGCAAAGAAGAAGTATTTTGAAGAAAAGTTTTCTGATAGTAAGGGAGATACCAAAGCCACATGGCAGGTTATTAATGAGTTTATGGGAAATCAGAAAAGTAGTCGTCGCCTTGCATTGATATAAACGGAAGTTATGTGAGTGATAAAAATGTAGTCGCGAATCATTTTGGCCAGTTTTATTCTCAGGTTGGCTCGTCTGTTCAAGAGAGTGTAAGGTGTGACAGGGAAAATTTTCTTAGCGAGGAATTCGTGGACTCTCGTGGAGATACTGTTGAGTTCCAGTTTGAAAAGTGTACAAGTGATGAAGTGATTAAAATAGTGAAAAATATAAAATCGAATTCTGCTGGGATAGATGGCGTGAATCTGAGAACTTTTAAAGCTGTGTTAATGTATATACTACCATGTATTCTCCATATTATTAATTTATCTATGGAAACGGGGACCTTTCCAGAAGCGTTGAAGCAAGCTAAAGTTATCCCGCTTTACAAAGGGGGTGCCAAGTCAGATGCCGGTAACTGGAGACCAATATCGACACTGCCTTTATTGTCAAAAATTTTGGAAAAAGTGATTCATCGCCGTCTATATGACCATCTCACGAAACATAGCCTACTCAGTGATACCCAATTCGGGTTTCGAAAAGGTCATTCCACTAGTCATGCTGCCATTCATCTTGTTGATTTTGTAAATAATTGTTTAGTAAAAGGTGAAATCCCCCTAACAGTATTTTTTGATTTTAGGTAAGCATTTGACACGGTAGATTTTAAAATTTTATTGCAAAGATTAGAATGCTTAGGCGTTAAAGGAGTGAGTTTGAAGTGGTTTGAAAGTTATTTGTGTGGGAGGTCTATTAAAGTGATGATTGATGATGCTTTTTCTTCCCCTTATCAAGTGTCGTGTGGTGTGCCACAGGGATCGGTCCATGGTCCACTTCTGTATCTGGTTTATGTGGATAGCATGAGGTTTTATCTTCCAGATTGTTGCTTAACGTCATTCGCTGATGACACTGCAGTTACGTTTTCTAGTCGTTGTTTGGATAGTCTTGTGTTGAAAGTGAATTGTGTTCTGAGAAATTTCCATGTTTTTACTAGTTTGAGTTTGTTATCAGTTAATGTTACTAAGACTAATTTTATTGTATATTCTAGAGTAGGCAAGCCCAGTGATATTGATGGTAGAATTCTGTTTAATAATAAGCCTGTAGTTCAAGTTCAAGAAATCCGGTACTTAGGTTTTTACATTGATTGTAATTTTTCGTGGAAACGCCACAGTGATGTTGTTGCCACAAAGTTTGCACGTGGCCTTGGAGCGATTCGTCGTTTTAAAAATTTCTTACCTCAGAGAGTTTTATTGCTTTTATACCATGCTTTGATCCACCCATATGCTTCGTATGGCTGTATGTTATGGGCAAGTAATTTTTATGTGAATTTTAAACGTGTTCAGACTCTTCAAAATAGAGCGATGCGTCTTTTGGTGGGTATGTTGAAGGTGTAAATAACACTTCAACTTGCTTCAACAAGTTGCAAGTGTTGAATGTAGGACAGCTACGAGATTACCAAATAGGAATTTTTGCTTATCAATGCTGGAATGATGTTATTCCTGAGGTTTTTCGTGATTATTTTAATGACAATAGGTCTTTGCACCATTATGAAACTCGTCATGCTAGTGATTTCATTGTTCCGAATAGAAGTGGAACCAGGGCCGGCTTCCATACTAGATTTTCAGGACCTAATGTGTGGAACTCTATTCCGGAGAGCATTCGGGCGGCTGAGCACCTGGGGTTATTTAAAAATAAATGGAAAAAATATTTGTTAGGTCAAGGTTCATAGGTTTTTTTTTTTTTTTTTTTTTATTATTATTATTATTTATCTTTATTATTATTATTATTATTACTAAATGAATTGATGAGAGATTGATTTTTTTTTTGTTTTTTAGTGTTTTTTTTATAGTTAATCATTAATTAGTAAATGAGTTGTATGTACCCGCCCAGTCGCAAGTGCTTTTTGTATCTTTCTTGGGGCGGGTATTGGCATATTTGTTAAATGTATTTTGATGTTAAATAAACTGAACTGAACTCATTGAAAAAAAAGAGAGAAAGAAAGAGGGAAAAAGTTGGCTTACTCTTATTCACTGTTTTGTGAAGAAGAATTTGTTCATTCTGGTCTTGAATTTTCATGAGGTGTATAGCTTTACGGATATTATCCGTGGTTAAATTCCAAATACCTAGTGCAGAA
Source organism: Artemia sinica (assembly GCA_027921565.1). Taxonomy (NCBI): domain Eukaryota; kingdom Metazoa; phylum Arthropoda; class Branchiopoda; order Anostraca; family Artemiidae; genus Artemia; species Artemia sinica. The sequence continues at coordinate 27,696,741 of CM051272.1, forward strand.
TTTCGAATGATAAATCATGCTGGAGATGTATGCTGGATATCCTGCACAATACTCCAGGACTCCTATTTCCAAATTGTGGAAATCACTATTTGTAGGGAAAAAGCTTGGAAATGAAGAAGCCAGTATATTATTAAAATATTTATGACCAAAACACCACTTTTGGTAATCTCTTGTTTTTGCAACATCAAAGAGCTTATTCTGGAGAAAAACTATGAAATTCACATTTATTAACATCCTTATGAAATGAAAAGTTTTACTGCTTTGTTCGGAATTGGTTGAGATATTTGTAACGTTCTATAAAGTTGCTTGTCTACAATGAGCAGCTATAATACACATATGGAACCAAGATATGAAAATAAACTGTTTTCATCGTTTTTCTAAGTGTTTATAGCGGCTATGGATAGCAAAGGAATGCTTGCCTGTGATATGACAGTTTTATTGGATTACCAAATGTTTAACAAAAAGTAAAAGGACCTAGGATGGATCCCTGGGGTATATCACATTCCATTGGAAGTTGAAGAGATTATGCCAAACCATTCGAAACAACTTACTTGCGGTTAGCTAACTCTTTTAGTTCAGTCAGCAGCTCTTCAGCTGGTGATTGGTCAATTGTATCAACCACTTTCTTCAGATCTAAAGATAGTGTAGTGGGGAAGAAGTAGAAGGGGGGTACCAGCCCCACGGGGCACCCCTGCTGCCACCTACAACTTTTTTTAACACCAAATATGTGCATAGCCTCCCTAGGGGAAATGGATTTCCGAGAAATTGATTGCGTAATCGATTGGGAATTTGGAACACCTGTGCTGTCAGTCATTAATCAAATTGTTTCCAGACAAAGTTTAATAATGTCTGACAGGTACTGTCAACATTTCTCCAGGAATAGATCCAAGTCATTAATGTCTTTGCCTCGGAAACAACTCTTTTGGTCGAACTCCAAAAGATATTAATAACCAAACGCCATGGAAACAATTCTCCAAGAAACATCTTAGCGATGAATTGTTTTAGCGCGGGAATCAGGTTTCTTATTAATTTGAAATGCCTCAGCGCAGAGATGCCAAAAACAAAAGGACACACGCTGAAATTACGTTTAGGGATTATTTGGGCGAAACTGTTTTAGACAGGTTATGGAATTATTTCGGGCGAAACAGTTAGAGACATTTTAAAAGATGATTTTAGAAGAGGATTTGAGGGTGAAACTCTGTGGTCGTTATAATACACAAGTTCCATTTGAACAATGTTGTGAGGTCCCCTACCACAACCCCAAAGGGTTCCGATTCCCCCACCCCAACCCTGAAGGAAGCCACCGGTCCTCAAAGGTTCTCCGGATTCCCAAAGGGCCCCCGGCGCCCCAAAGGCTCCTGAGCCACCATTTTAATACTTTTTTAAGGCTTTATTATATCTTTTCAGAACAAATTATTATTTTAGGGAATTATTTCAGCGAAACAGTTAGAGACATTTTAAAAGATGATTTTTGAAGAGATTTTAGAAGAGGATTTGAGGGTGAAACTCTGTGGTCGTTATAATACACAAGTTCCATTGAACAGTGTCGTGAGGTCCTCTACCCCAACCCCAAAGGGTTCCGATCCCCACCACCCCAACCCCGAAGGAAGCGCCCGGTCCTCAAAGGTCCCCCCAAGCTCCCAAAGGACCACCCAGCCCTCAAGGGACCCACAGACCCTCAAAGGCTCTCCCCGAGCCCCGTCTTTCGTTGATGTGTGTTGTCTGAAACTTATGATTTGGGATATGTAAATTACTATTTCGGACTTTTCTGAGCTAGATTTCTTAGTCTTTCGTTGGTGTGTGTTGTCTGAAACCTATGATTTGGGATGGATGGATTGTAATTTTTGACTTTTCTGAGCTGGATTTCTGAGCCGTTCATAGGAGTGTGTTGTCTGAAACTTATGATTTGAGATGTTAAGTTTGCAAGTTGGACTTTTCAGAGCTATGATTCTTAGTCTCTCATAGGCGTTTGTTGTCTGAAACTTCTAGTTTGGGATGAATAGTTTGCTATTTCAGGCTTTTCTGAGCTAAGGTTTCCTAGTATTTCGTAGGTGAATGTTGTCTGAAACTTATGATTTGGGATATGTAAATTACTATTTCGGGCTTTTCTAAGCTAGATTTCTTAGTCTTTCGTTGGTGTGTGTTGTCTGAAACCTATGATTTGGGAATGGGTGGATTGCTATTTTTGACTTTTCTGAGCTGGATTTCTTAGCCGTTCATAGGTGTGTGTTGTCTGAAACTTATGATTTGGGATGGTTAATTTGCTATTTTTGACTTTTCTGAGCTAGGTTTCTTAGCCGTTCATAGGTGTGTGTTGTCTGAAACCTATGATTTGGGATATGTAAATTACTATTTCGGGCTTTTCTGAGTTGGATTTCTTAGTCTTTCATAGGTATGTGTTGTCTGAAACCTATGATTTGGGATTTGTGGGTTGCTATTTTTTGACTTTTCATAGCCAGATTTCTTAGTCTTTCGTAGGTGTGTGTTGTCTGAAACCTATGATTTGGATTGTGTGGATTGCTATTTTTGACTTTTCTGAGCTGGATTTCATGGCCTTTCGTAGGGATGTGTTGACTGAAACCTATGATTTGGGATGAGTGGTTTGCTTTTTGGACTTTTCAGAGCTGGATTTCTTAGCCGTTCATAGGTGAGTGTTGTCTGAAACCTATGATTTGGGATGGTTAATTTGCTATTTTTGACTTTTCTGAGCTAGGTTTCTTAGCCTTTCATAGGTGTGTGTTGTCAGAAAATTATGATTTGGGATGTGTAGTTTGCTATTTCAGGCTTTTCTGAGCTAAGGTTTCCTAGTATTTCCTAGGTGAATGTTGTCTGAAACCAATAGTTTGGGATGAGTAGTTTGCTATTTCAGGCTTTTATGAGCTAGGTTTCTTAGCCTTTCGTAGGTTTGTGTTGACTGAAACTTATGATTTGGGATATGTAATTTGCTATTTCCGACTTTTCATAACCGGATTTCTTAGTCTTTCGTAGGTGTGTGGTGTCTGAAACGTATGATTTGGGATGTGTGGGTTGCTATTTTTGACTTTTCTGAGCTGGAATTCTTAGCCTTTCGTAGGTGTGTGTTGACTGAAACCTATGATTTGGGATGGTTAATTTGCTATTTTTGACTTTTCTGAGCTAGATTTCTTAGCCTTTCATAGGTGTGTGCTTTCAGAAAATTATGATTTGGGAGGTGTAGTTTGCTTTTTGGACTTTTCAGAGCTAGGATTCTTAGTCACTCATAGGTGTTTGTTGTCTGAAACTTCGAGTTTGGGATGAGTAGTTGGCTATTTCAGACTTTTCTGAGCTAAGGTTTCTTAGTATTTCGTAGGTGAATGTTGTCTGAAACTTATGATTTGGGATATGTAAATTACTATTTCGGGCTTTTCTGAGTTGGATTTCTTAGTCTTTCATAGGTGTGTGGTGTCTGAAACCTATGATTTGGGATGAGTGGTTTGCTTTTTGGACTTTTCTGAGCTGGATTTCTGAGCCTTTCATAGGTGTGTGTTGACTGAAACCTATGATTTGGGAATGTGTAGTTTGCTATTTTTGACTTTTCTGAGCTAGGTTTCTTAGCCTTTCATAGGTATGTGTTGTCAGAAAATTATGATTTGGGATGTGTAGTTTGCTATTTCAGGCTTTTCTGAGCTAAGGTTTTCTAGTATTTCGTAGGTGAATGTTGTCTGAAACCAATAGTTTGGGATGAGTAGTTTGCTATTTTTGACTTTTCTGAGCTAGGTTTCTTAGTCTTTCGTTGGTGTGTGTTGACTGAAACCTATGATTTGGGATATGTAGTTTGCTATTTTTGACTTTTCTGAGCTGGATTTATTAGCCTTTCATAGTGTGTGTTGACTGAAACCTATGATTGGGATGAGTGGTTTGCTATTTTTGTCTTTTCTGAGCTAGATTTCTTAGTCTTTCATTGGCATGTGTTGTCAGAAAATTAAGATTTGGGATGTGTAGTTTGCTATTTGAACTTTTCAGAGCTATGATTCTTAGTCCATCATAGGCGTTTGTTGTCTGAAACTTCTAGTTTGGGATGAGTAGTTTCGCTATTTCAGGCTTTTCTGAGCTAAGGTTTCTTAGTCTTTCATAGGTGAATGTTGTCTGAAACCTATGATTTGGGATATTTAAATTACTATTTCGGGCTTTTCTAAGCTAGATTTCTTATTCTTTCGTTGGTGTGTGTTGTCTGAAACCTATGATTTGGGATGGGTGGATTGCTACTTTTGACTTTCTCTGAGCTGGATTTCTTAGCCTTTCATAGGTGTTTGATGTCTGAAACCTATAGTTTGGGATGACTAGTTTGCTATTTTTGACTTTTCTGAGCTAGGTTTCTTAGCCGTTCATAGGTGAGTGTTGTCTGAAACCTATGATTTGGGATATGTAAATTACTATTTCGGGCTTTTCTGAGTTGGATTTTTTAGTCTTTCGTTGGTGTGTGTTGTCTGAAACCTATGATTTGGGATGAGTGGATTGCTACTTTTGACTTTTCTGAGCTGGATTTCTTAGCCTTTCATAGGTGTTTGTTGTCTGAAACCTATAGTTTAGGATGACTAGTTTGCTATTTTTGACTTTTCTGAGCTAGGTTTCTTAGCCGCTCATAGGTGAGTGTTGTCTGAAACCTATGATTTGGGATATGTAAATTACTATTTCGGGCTTTTCTGAGTTGGATTTCTTAGTCTTTCATAGGTATGTGTTGTCTGAAACCTATGATTTGGGATGTGTGGGTTGCTATTTTTTTACTTTTCCGAGCTGGATTTCTTAGCCGTTCATAGGTGATTGCTGTCTGAAACTTATGATTCGGGATGGTTAATTTGCTATTTCCGGCTTTTATTAGCTTGGTTTCTTAGCCTTTCATAGGTGTGTGTTGTCAGAAAATTATGATTTGGGATGTGTAGTTTGCTATTTGGACTTTTCAGAGCTAGGATTCTTAGTCCATCATAGGTGTTTGTTGTCTGAAACCAATAGTTTGGGATGAGTAGTTTGCTATTTCAGGCTTTTCTGAGCTAGATTTCTTAGCCGTTCATAGGTGTGTGTTGTCTGAAACTTATGATTTGGGATATGTAAATTATTATTTCGGGCTTTTCTGAGTTGGACACTTCTAAATTTTTCCGTAGAAGATAGGAAGAGTTATACTATGATTGTGATTATTTTCCATGAAGATAAAAAGTTTCACTTTAGTTCTAAATTTTCTTAAATTCAATTCCGACCTTTCTCAAAGAGATGAAAAAAATTAAAGTTCTGTTCCAAATATTTTCCCGGAAGAAGAAAAGTTCAACTTTGATTCTGAATTTTCTCAATGAAAATGAAATAAGTTATTGATCAAATCTATTTTCCCAAAATAATATAAACATTTTTTCTTCAGTTCAGATTTTTTTCTCAAAGAGATGAAGAAATTTAAAGTTCTGTTCCAAATTTTTCATAGAAGATAGGAAAAGTTATACTTTGATCGTGAATATTCGAGTTCTATTCTGAATTTTACCAAAGAACACAATTCAATTCTAATTTCCCCAATAAAAAATTTAAAGTTCAATTCTAAATTTTTCGGTGGAAGATAGAAAAAGTAATACCATACTTGTGAATATTTTCCCAAAAGATAAAAAGTTTTAGTTCAATTTAAAGTTTTCTCAACGAAGTGAAGAAGAATTCAAGTTCTCTTCTGAATTTTACCAAAGAACACAATTCAATTCTAATTTCACCAGAGAAAATAAAAATCTTTCACTTCAGTTCCTTATTTCACAAAGACATAAAGAAATTTAAAGTTCAATTCTAAATTTTTCGGTGGAAGATAGAAAAAGTAATACCATACTTGTGTGAATATTTTCATGGAAGATAAAAAGTTCTAGTTCAATTAAAATTTTCTCAACGAAGTGAAGGAAAGTTCAAGTTCTCTTCTGAATTTTCTCAATGAAAAAGAAATTAGTCATTGATCATTTCTATTTTTCCAAATAATATAAAAATTTTCCACTTTAATTCAGATCTGGCTCGAAGAGATGAAAAATTTAAAATACTGTTCCAAATTTTTCACTGAAGATAAAAAAGTTCAAGTTCTCTTCGGAATTTTACCAAAGAACAAAATTCAATTCTAATTTTTCCAGAGAAAATAAAATCTTCCACTTCAGTTCTTTATTTCACAAAGACATAAAGAAAATTTAAAGTTCAATTCCAAATTTTTCGGTGGAAGATAGAAAAAGTAATACCATACTTGTGAATATTTTCCCGGAAGATAAAAAGTTCTTGTTCAATTTAAAATTTTCTCAACGAAGTGAAGAAAAGTTCAAGTTCTCTTCTGAACTTTACCAAAGAACACACTTCAATTCTAATTTCTCCAGGGAAAACAAAAAATCTTCCACTTCAGTTCTTTATTTCACAAAGACATAAAGAAATTTGAAGTTCAATTCTAATTTTTCGGTGGAAGATAGAAAAAGTAATATCATACTTGTGAATATTTTCACGGAAGATAAAAATTTCTAGTTCAATTTAAAATTTTCTCAACGAAGTCAAGGAAAGTTCAAGTTCTCTTCTGAACTTTACCAAAGAACACACTTCAATTCTAATTTCTCCAGAGAAAACAAAAATCTTCCACTTCAGTTCTTTATTTCACAAAGACATAAAGAAATTTAAAGTTCAATTCTAAATTTTTCGGTGGGAGATAGAAAAATTAATACCATACTTGTGATTATTTTCACGGAAGATAAAAAGTTCTAGTTCAATTTAAAATTTTCTCAATGAAGTGAAGAAAAGTTCATGTTCTCTACTGAATTTTACCAAAGAACACAATTCAATTCTAATTTCTACAGAGAAAATAAAAAATCTTCCACTTCAGTTCTTTATTTCACAAAAGACATAAAGAAATTTAAAGTTCAATTCTAAATTTTTCGGTGGAAGATAGAAAAAGTAGTACCATACTTGTGAATATTTTCCCGGAAGATAAAATGTTCTAGTTCAATTTAAAATTTTCTAAACGAAGTGAAGAAAAGTTCAAGTTCTCTTCTGAACTTTACCAAAGAACACACTTCAATTCTAATTTCTCCAGAGAAAATAAAAATCTTCCACTTCAGTTTTAAGTTCCCCAAAGAAATAAAGAAATTTAAAGTTCTATTCTAAATTTTTAGATGGAAGATATAGAAAAAAGTAATACTATGACTGCGATTGTTTGCCATGAAGATCAAAAGTTTCACTTTATTTATAATTTTTCTTAAGTTCAGTTCTGATTTTTCTCAAAGAGATGAAAAATTTAAAGTTCTGTTCCAAATTTTTCATAGAAGATAGAAAAAGTTATACATTGATTGTGAATATTCAACATGAAGATAAGGAACTCCATTTAATTCTGAGTTTTTCTCGAAGAAGTGCAAATTGTTCAAGTTCTCTTCTGAATTTTCTTAAAGAAGAGAAAAAAGTTAACTCAATTCTGAATTTTACCAATGAAAATGAAAAAACCTTCCACTTCAGTTCTTAATTTCTCAAAGACATAAAAATTTAAAGTTCAGTTCTAAATTTTTCTGTAGAAGATAGGAAAAGTTATACTATGATTGTGATTATTTTCCAGTGAAGATAAAAAGTTTCACTTTAATTCTAATTTTCTTAAGTTCACTACCGATTTTTTTGCAAAAGAGATGAAAAATTTAAAGTTCTGTTCCAAATTTTTCATAGAAGATAGAAAAAGTTATACATTGATTTGAATATTCGACATGAAGATAAGGAGCATCACTTTAATTCTGAGTTTTCTCGAAGAAGTGCAAATTGTTCAAGTTCTCTTCTGAATTTTCTTAAAGAAAGTGAAAAAAGTTAGCTCAATTCTGAATTTTACCAATGAAAATGAAAAAAGCTTCCACTTCAGTTCTTAATTCCTCAAAGACATAAAAAATTCAAAGTTCTCTTCTAATTTTTCCAAGAAAATAAAAAGGCTCCACTTCAGTTCTGGTTTTTTTCTCAAAGAGATGAAAAATTTAAAGTTCTTTTCTAATTTTAAATTAAATTTGAGCTCCTTTTGTCATATGGATTTACCCATCAAATTTTTAAATTAGAAAATGAGTGACTCGTTCTATTATTAAAGACAATCGTTCAAACTCGTTCATCTAACCTTCAAAACAATAGGTTAGGTTAGGTATAAATAAATATTAATAAATAAATAGAAACATTTCTACATGTTTAAGTTAGGTTAGGTTAGGTTAACTTATCATGAGTGCTCATGATAAGTTAACCTAACCTTTTCCGCGCGAGTATGGTTAGGTTAGGTTAGACTAGATTAAGTTAGGTTAGATTAGGTTAGGTTAGGTTAGCCTACGTACGCTTCACTTAGGTTAGGTTTGGTGAGAGACATGCAAAAAGTTAGGTGTATGATTAGGTTAGGTTAGATTAAGTTAGGTTAGGTTAAGTTAGCTTAGGCTAGGTTAGCCTACGTACGCGCGCGTACGTAGGCTAACCTAGCCTAACCTAACTTAACCTAACCTAACTTAAAGAAAAATTTAGAATTGAACTTTAAATTTTTTATTGGGGAAATTAGAATTGAATTGTGTTCTTTGGTAAAATTCAGAATAGAACTCGAATATTCACGATCAAAGTATAACTTTTCCTATCTTCTATGAAAAATTTGGAACAGAACTTTAAATTTCTTCATCTCTTTGAGAAAAAAAATCTGAACTGAAGTGGAAATTTTCATATTATTTTGGAAAATAGATTTGATCAATAACTTATTTCATTTTCATTGAGAAAATTCAGAATCGAAGTTGAACTTTTCTTCTTAGATGGACTAAGAATCCTAGCTCTGAAAAGTCCAAATAGCAAACTACACATCCCAAATCATAATTTTCTGACAACACACACCTATGAAAGGCTAAGAAACCTAGCTAATAAAAGCCGGAAATGGCAAATTAACCATCCCAAATCATAAGTTTCAGACAGCACTCACCTATGAACGGCTATGAAATCCAGCTCGGAAAAGTAAAAAAATAGCAACCCACACATCCCAAATCATAGGTTTCAGACAACACATACCTATGAAAGACTAAGAGATCCAACTCAGAAAAGCCCGAAATAGTAATTTACATATCCCAAATCATAGGTTTCAGACAACACTCACCTATGAACGGCTAAGAAACCTAGCTCAGAAAAGTCAAAAATAGCAAACTAGTCATCCCAAACTATAGGTTTCAGACAACAAACACCTATGAAAGGCTAAGAAATCCAGCTCAGAAAAGTCAAAAGTAGCAATCCACCCATCCCAAATCATAGGTTTCAGACAACACACACCAACGAAAGACTAAGAAATCCAACTCAGAAAAGCCCGAAATAGTAATTTACATATCCCAAATCATAGGTTTCAGACAACACTCACCTATGAACGGCTAAGAAACCTAGCTCAGAAAAGTCAAAAATAGCAAACTAGTCATCCCAAACTATAGGTTTCAGACAACAAACACCTATGAAAGGCTAAGAAATCCAGCTCAGAAAAGTCAAAAAGTAGCAATCCACCCACCCCAAATCGTAGGTTTCAGACAACACACACCAACGAAAGACTAAGAAATCTAGCTTAGAAAAGCCCGAAATAGTAATTTACATATCCCAAATCATAGGTTTCAGACAACATTCACCTATGAAAGACTAAGAAACCTTAGCTCAGAAAAGCCTGAAATAGCGAAACTACTCATCCCAAACTAGAAGTTTCAGACAACAAACGCCTATGACGGACTAAGAATCATAGCTCTGAAAAGTTCAAATAGCAAACTACACATCCCAAATCTTAATTTTCTGACAACACATACCTATGAAAGACTAAGAAATCTAGCTCAGAAAAGACAAAAATAGCAAACCACTCATCCCAATCATAGGTTTCAGTCAACACGCACCTATGAAAGGCTAATAAATCCAGCTCAGAAAAGTCAAAAATAGCAAACTACATATCCCAAATCATAGGTTTCAGTCAACACACACCAACGAAAGACTAAGAAACCTAGCTCAGGAAAGTCAAAAATAGCAAACTACTCATCCCAAACTATTGGTTTCAGACAACATTCACCTACGAAATACTAGAAAACCTTAGCTCAGAAAAGCCTGAAATAGCAAACTACACATCCCAAATCATAATTTTCTGGCAACACATGCCTATGAAAGGCTAAGAAACCTAGCTCAGAAAAGTCAAAAATAGCAAACTACACATTCCCAAATCATAGGTTTCAGTCAACACACACCTACGAAAGGCTCAGAAATCCAGCTCAGAAAAGTCCAAAAAGCAAACCACTCATCCCAAATCATTGGTTTCAGACATCACACACCTATGAAAGACTAAGAAATCCAACTCAGAAAAGCCCGAAATAGTAATTTACATATCCCAAATCATAAGTTTCAGACAACATTCACCTACGAAATACTAAGAAACCTTAGCTCAGAAAAGTCTGAAATAGCCAACTACTCATCCCAAACTCGAAGTTTCAGACAACAAACACCTATGAGTGACTAAGAATCCTAGCTCTGAAAAGTCCAAAAAGCAAACTACACCTCCCAAATCATAATTTTCTGAAAGCACACACCTATGAAAGGCTAAGAAATCTAGCTCAGAAAAGTCAAAAATAGCAAATTAACCATCCCAAATCATAGGTTTCATTCAACACACACCTACGAAAGGCTAAGAAATCCAGCTCAGAAAAGTCAAAAAATAGCAACCCACACATCCCAAATCATAGGTTTCAGACACCACACACCTACGAAAGACTAAGAAATCCGGTTATGAAAAGTCGGAAATAGCAAATTACATATCCCAAATCATAAGTTTCAGTCAACACACACCTACGAAAGGCTAAGAAACCTAGCTCATAAAAGCCTGAAATAGCAAACTACTCATCCCAAACTATTGGTTTCAGACAACATTCACCTAGGAAATACTAGGAAACCTTAGCTCAGAAAAGCCTGATATAGCAAACTACACATCCCAAATCATAATTTTCTGACAACACACACCTATGAAAGGCTAAGAAAACCTAGCTCAGAAAAGTCAAAAATAGCAAATTAACCATCCCAAATCATAGGTTTCAGACAAAACTCACCTATGAACGGCTAAGAAATCCAGCTCTGAAAAGTCCAAAAAGCAAACCACTCATCCCAAATCATAGGTTTCAGTCAACACATCCCTACGAAAGGCCATGAAATCCAGCTCAGAAAAGTCAAAAATAGCAATCCACATAATCCAAATCATAGGTTTCAGACAACACACACCTACGAAAGACTAAGAAATCTGGCTATGAAAAGTCAAAAAATAGCAACCCACACATCCCAAATCATAGGTTTCAGACAACACATACCTATGAAAGACTAAGAAATCCAACTCAGAAAAGCCCGAAATAGTAATTTACATATCCCAAATCATAGGTTTCAGACAACACACACCTATGAACGGCTAAGAAACCTAGCTCAGAAAAGTCAAAAATAGCAAATTAACCATCCCAAATCATAAGTTTCAGACAACACACACCTATGAACGGCTAAGAAATCCAGCTCAGAAAAGTCAAAAATAGCAATCCACCCATTCCCAAATCATAGGTTTCAGACAACACACACCAACGAAAGACTAAGAAATCTAGCTTAGAAAAGCCCGAAATAGTAATTTACATATCCCAAATCATAAGTTTCAGACAACATTCACCTACGAAATACTAGGAAACCTTAGCTCAGAAAAGCCTGAAATAGCAAACTATTCATCCCAAACTAGAAGTTTCAGATAACAAACGCCTATAAGAGACTAAGAATCATAGCTCTGAAAAGTCCAACTTGCAAACTACACATCTCAAATCATAAGTTTCAGACAACACACACTCCTATGAACGGCTCAGAAATCCAGCTCAGAAAAGTCAAAAATTGCAATCCATCCATCCCAAATCATAGGTTTCAGACAACACACACCAACGAAAGACTAAGAAATCTGGCTCAGAAAAGTCCGAAATAGTAATTTACATATCCCAAATCATAAGTTTCAGACAACACACATCAACGAAAGACGGGGCTCGGGGAGAGCCTTTGAGGGTCTGTGGGTCCCTTGAGGGCTGGGTGGTCCTTGGGAGCTTGGGGGGACCTTTGAGGTCCGGGCGCTTCCTTCGGGGTTGGGGTGGTGGGGATCGGAACCCTTTGGGGTTGGGGTAGAGGACCTCACGACACTGTTCAATGGAACTTGTGTATTATAACGACCACAGAGTTTCACCCTCAAATCCTCTTCTAAAATCTCTTCAAAAATCATCTTTTAAAATGTCTCTAGCTGTTTCGCTGAAATAATTCCCTAAAATAATAATTTGTTCTGAAAAGATATAATAAAGCCTTAAAAAAGTATTAAAATGGTGGCTCAGGAGCCTTTGGGGCGCCGGGGGCCCTTTGGGAATCCGGAGAACCTTTGAGGACCGGTGGCTTCCTTTGGGGTTGGGGTGGGGGGATCGGAACCCTTTGGGGTTTAGGGGAGGGGACCTCACAACATTGTTCAAATTGAACTTGTGTATTATAACGACCACAGAGTTTCACACCTCAAATCCTCTTCTAAAATCATCTTTTAAAATGTCTCTAACTGTTTCGCCGAAATAATTCCATAACCTGTCTAAACAGTTTCGCCCAAATAATCCCTAAACGTAATTTCAGCGTGTTCCTTTTGTTTTTGGCATCTCTGCGCTGAGGCATTTCAAATTAATAAGAAACCTGATTCCCGCGCTAAAACAATTCATCGCTAAGATGTTTATTGGAGAGTTGTTTCCATGGCGTTTGGTTATTAATATCTTTTGGAGTTCGACCAAAAGAGTTGTTTCCGAGGCAAAGACATTAATGACTTGGATCTATTCCTGGAGAAATGTTGACAGTACCTGTCAGACATTATTAAACTTTGCCTGGAAACAATTTTATTAATGACTGACAGCACAGGTGTTCCAAATTCCCAATCGATTACGCAATCAATTTCTCAGAAATCCATTTCCCCTAGGGAGGCTATGCACATATTTGGTGTTAAAAAAAGTTGTAGGTAGCAGCAGGGGTGCCCCGTGGGGCTGGTACCCCCCCCTTCTACTGGAAGAGTCTTGATTCAAATTCAGGGTCAATCCTGTGAACCAGCATGATGGTTCTAAATCCTTTTCTAAATCAAAATCGAGTATTAGTGAGGTTTGGTTACTCAGTTTAGAACATAAAACTTCCTTATTTAGAAACAAAGGAAGGATTGAAACCAGCCTCGTATTATTTGCTTCCATCTTTTTTTTTTCGAATTTTAATTCGCTACTTTTAACATTTGTGGAAAAAATTCTTTTTTATTCCATTGTTTATTAGTTGGCAAAACACTGGGATCAGACTACTTTTACTGTATACCATCCAAACCGATACCTCTATTTCACAAAATCATGAAGCAAAAGTGACATAACATTTTCCTCCTGGCGCACAGGGTTGTGGGAGGATTGCTTAATCTTTTACGAGGATTTTTACGTAACTTAACTGCCATTTGTAAAATAATCTCACAAATGATAAGTTATTTCCACCATAATCTACGGTTTATGATGAAAATTATAGTTTCAGTTTTCAAGATTTTGGGTAAGTCTTATCCAGTATCTTGGTGAGGTAAGTCTTATAAAAGTTTTAGCGAACAAATTGGACGCCAGTGATGTCTATAAAAGAACATTTATAAAGTCCGCCTTGCCAAGTTTCCTATCAAAATTCTGGAATTCTCTCTGATACGGGTCTCTTAACTGTGCTTTTACTTTCGTCTATTATCTGGGTAGGTTCAGTTACATGGACAATAAAAAAAGTTAATTATACTATTCAAAAATTCAATCGGTTTTCATTTATTAAAAGATCAATATTATAATATCCCATTATTTCTGATGTGCTTGTCCCCCCTAAGCTTTTTCTTTAACTTTCCCAGTTTCCTTCAAGAACTGGTCACCTGGAAATAATGGAACTCGGCAATGATATTTTTACCATTTTTGTTTTTGTTTCAACAGAGTCTCTAGCTTACCCCCAATCTAAAGTGACAGAATTTCTCTTACCGAATACAGCATGTCTTCTCTAGCCAACAATACAATGCTTTCTCAAACTATATAGCCTATTGTTGTTCTTTGCACTCTAAGACATATTCTGGAAAAAATAAAACCACAGACAGAACAGGACTTATTAGACATAAACTTTTCACGAAGTTCCAAGATTTCAAGTAACTTCTCTTAAGATATGACACGCTTCTAAGTATGCTTTTTGCGTTAGTAATGCCAATACCAAATGTAGCATCATATTTTTCAGACCACTTAGGTAGCCTCTTGGTTTACATTAAATAATAAAAAACAAGTTTTTTTAACTGAAAGTAAGGAGCGACGTTAAAACTTAAAACGAACAGAAATGATTCCGTATATGAAAGAGGCTGTCCCCTCCTCAACGCCTCGCTCTTTACGCTAAAGTTTTTTATTGTTTAAAAATAATAGAGTTGTGAGAAAATCAAACTTCAGCGTAAAGAGCGAGGCGTTGAGGAGGGGACAGCCCCTTTCATATACGGAATAATTTCTGTTCGTTTTAAGTTTTAACGTCGCTCCTTACAGTTAAAAAACTTGTTTTTTTATTTAATTTTTGAACGTTTTTGAATTAATGCAGGTTTTGATTTTGGCTAACCGTACATGAATATTTAAAACAAAATTTGCATATTAATTTTACTTTTATTTGGTGAAATGGCTTTCTCAAAAGTTGTGTTTAATTTTATTTACGAACGTTTTTATTAGTAATAGATATACGTAACTTGCGAACTAACTTACGTAACGAACTTCTATATTCATATATTTTTAATACGTATATTAGGGGGTTCGTCCCCTAGTCATTACCTCACTCTTTACGCTAAAGTTCGAATTTTGTTCCAATTCTTTAAAAATGACCCGTTAATCACAAAGGCCCTTAATTCGAATAAATAGACTTACTTAGACTTAGGTCCTCCTACGCCTGGGGGCGCATAAGGCAGCAACAGTGGTTCGCCACGACGACCTGTCCTGAGCCTTCAACCATAGCTCCTCCAACGAGGACCTCGCCAGCTTCGCCTCCTTCATTAGCAACCTGCCAAGGGTCATTTTCGGTCTCCCTGATTTGCGGAGACCGGGGGGTGTCCAACACCATGCGTCGTGCGGCAGCCTTCCATCCCACATTCGCACCATATGCCTCGAATACATCCATTGCCGCTTTCTAATGAGATTAAGGATGGGGGTATGATTTGTCATACGATAGATTTCATCATTTCGTATTCTTTCCGTCCAATGTATATTTAGGATCGACCTTAGGCAATTGTTGTCGAATGCCTGGAGTCGTCGTTCTAGCTGAGCAGTGATGCTCCAAGTTTCGCAGCCGTAAGTAAGGACGGAGACCACATTGCTATTATAAATTCTAAGCTGTAGCTTCTGGGAATATTTATTATTTCTCCAAACATTTCTAAGGTAGCTGAAAGCAGACCCAGCCAATGTTATTCGGCACAGTATTTCTCTTTCGGAATTGGCATCTTGCGTAAGAATGCTGCCAAGATACTTGAACTCTCTCACTTCCTCAATTTCCTCGCTGTTAACCAAAAGTCCTTCGGCTAAGTCAGGTATGACTGCAGTCGACATTGATTTGGTCTTGTTAGCATTTATGGGAGAGTCCGACAGCATTTGCCATACGACCGAGTTCATTAATGTTGCGTTGCATATCTTCTGGGTCGTGGGTAATAAGTGCAACATCGTCAGCAAAATCACCATCATTGAGTTCTCTCGGTAGATTTAAGTGTAGACCGCCACTAAAACTGCATCCACGGAGAACAAAATCTACCACTATTTCAAACAGTAATGGTGATAGAATGCAGCCCTGCCTTACACCTGACTGAACAGAAAACCACTCCGTTAGGCCACCCTCTGTCTGTACTGCGCAGTCAGAAATAGCTCTTATGAAAGAACTAAAAACATATTTGGCTTAAAGAGCGATGTATTGACTAGGGGGCGAACCCAATCACTTACGTAATATTTTCTGTTCGTTTTAAGTTTTGATGTTGCTCCTTATTTTCAGTTGAAAACTTGTTTTTTTATTTAATTTCTGGTCTTTTTTTTTAAATAATGCTGGTAAATCCGGTGCCCCCTTCATAGCAATGCCCCTTCCCCCATGAAAACTTCCTCCATAGAAATATCCTCCCACATAACCCCGACCCCCCCCTCCCTCTAACAGAAAAAATCCCCCCTGAAAACGTCTGTAGACTTCCAAATAACCGATACTATATGTAAACATTGGGTAAAGTTCATAACTTTCAGCCCTCCCCCCGGGGACTTTGGGGGATCAAGTCATCCTAGGGCACTAGAACTTTTAATTTCCGTTCCAATAAGCCCTCCCACGATAATATAAGACCACTGGGTCGATACGAACACCCCTGACCGGGTAACTAGGAAAAAAATGAGTGTGGGAGGGGGCCTAGTTGCCCTCCATTTTTTTGGTCACTTAAAAAGGGCACTAGAACTTTTAATTTCCGTTCCAACGAGCTTTCCCGCGATATTCTAGGACCACTGGGTCGATACGAACACCCCTGAAAAAAAACAAAAAACAAACAAACACGCATCCGTGATCTTTCTTCTGGCAAAAAATACAAAATTCCACATTTTTGCAGATAGGAGCTTGAAACCTCTACAGTACACGGAAACCTCTTTGATACGCTGAATCTGATGGTGGGATTTTTATTACGGTTCTATAACTTTTAGGGGGTATTTCCCTCTTTTTTCAAAAATCAGCCAAATTTTCTCAGGCGCGTAACTTTTGATGGGTTTGACTAAACTTGATGAAACTTATATATTTGAAATCAGCATTAAAGTTTGATTCTTTTGACGTATCTATTGGTATCAAAATCCCGTTTTTTTAGAGTTTCGGTTACCATTGAAGCGGGTCGCTCCTTACTTACAGTTCGTTACCACAAACTGTTTGATATCAACTCACTTTTATACCTTGGTTTAGTGTAACTAGCGGTTGAATCACCATTGGCCAACAGGCAAGACTAAATATCATCAACTTTAAGAGCATTAATCTCAAAACCAAGTAGCTTATAATATGCTATGTTCCTGACTTACTGATAAAATCCGATATAAAGAGAACATCAAAACATAGACATAGAGGCTGAAAGAGGGTAACTTCGGAAAAGAAGAGACCCATAATAAATAACGGGATTGATCAGAACGTCAGTAATTGATTGAAAATTAATAACTCTGTTTGATGTTGTGTTCTGAACTTGAGCTAATTAAAACACGACTGTTTTCCGCCATACATTTTTCACATCGCACTTACCTCTTGCAGTGTCCAATAGTAGCTTTATTTTGGGGGTTAGATTCCATAAAAGAAAATTTTTTGATCTAGCTAGTTACTTTTATCCGTCTAGACTAAGACACACTATTTGGTTAAATACTTGAAGAAGTGTCGGCAGTAAAAAATTTATGCAAACACATTTTTTTGGTATAACATTTTGATGCCTAATAATATCTTCTTTGTGGAAACTGCTGGCTTCATCAAAAAAGTAAAAACAAATTCAGTAAAAAGCTTCGTTTTCCCCCTCCTGTAAAGGTTTTGTCACATAATGCTTTTTGAACTAGTTCAGGAAAATTTTACTTCCCTCCACGTGTTTAAGTCAGTTTAAAAACATTTTTAGAAGTCTTGTTAAAAGAAAAACAGATTGGTATAAAAAATTGTGAACGTTTTGGTATTAACGCCTACTGTATGATATCCTGTCTGATCCATTAAAGGCTAAATCCTTAGCCTTAGTATACAATCTAATATAAATTTTGAGACCAGATTACTTCTTTTCTGAATGTTCAAATTCTTTTCTTCAAAAACGGAAACTTGGTGCCTTAGTAAAGGAAAGTGACAATGAAAATGACCTTCAAATAGTTTGGCATACGTTTGTAATTTGATTAAGTATTTCTTATTTGCAAAATATTCTATGAGAACTTCACAGGATTCGCATTATTTCAGGGAGAGTTCCGATGGATGTATAGAAAAAGGATTCGTATCACTCTAATTGGAGAAAATATTTATGATCCTCCTGTTGAGCTTCATGATGAACAGCTAAGTAAACCCGAATACAGGTATCAATCAGTTATTTAATTTGACAATGCCTCATAATGTAGAAAAAAAGAAGATGAATGTTCTTTAAACTAAATGAGAAAGAGAGAGATTAAAAGATTGGTAGAAAACAACTATTATAGCCCTAAAATTTTATTGTGAATTACTTCACAACAAACAGTCATAAATTAAGCATTAAATACTTTGAAACGAAAAAAATTAATTGGTATGTGTACATGTAGACATAATCAGGTGCTTTCGAAAAAATTTAATGTTGGAAGTTGGAATTTTGGAATCATCTCATTTCATAGATGATTTGGAGGCCAAATTTAAAAAAAACGCGAAAATTGCCAAATTAGTATGTAAATTTAGTAAATTATGTTGAAAATCGTATAGCCCCTCTCCCATATCTTACATTAAATATTAACTTAAGTGACGAAAATGGTATCTGTGTAGAAAAAAAACGTATACACGTTTTATCATAGGCAGCGTAATAGCGCTGCCTAAGTGAAGAACGATGTTGGCACAATGTATTATTTTTTTTTATTTTTTTTTCTTTTAGACCAGGGCACTTCGTATCGAAAGAGTTGTTGTAGAAACTTCGAAAAGGGATCATTCGATTAGAATTTAGAAGGGCTTTTGCCCTTTTTAATAGCCGAAAGTGATTGGAAGGCAACTAGCACCCCTCTCACACCCACCATTTCCCCAAACACATCCAATCAAAATTTTGAGATAACCATTCTTTTCAACGTAGTTGAAATGCTTGGAAATTATGTCTTTGAGGATGACACTCCATCCACAGCCCTCAGGGCAAGGGTTTTAAGTAATGCCCTGGGGGCTTATAAGGTTTCTTATAGAAAGTTTTGTCATAGAAACTTCAAAAAGTGCTCATTCGATTGGGAATTGAAAGGGCTAGTGCCCTTTTTAATAGTCGAAAGTGATTGGAGGGCAACTAACCCCCCTCTCAAGCCCACCATTTCCCCAAACACATCCAATCCAAATTTTGAGATAGCCATTTTGTTCAACGTAGAAGAAAGTTCTGGAAATTAGGTCTTTAAGGATGACAATCTCCCCACGACCCTCCGGGCACGGGTTGTAAGTTATGCCCTGGGGTGTATGAGTTTTTTTTATAGAAAGTGTTGTCGTAGAAACTTCAAAAAGGGCTTTTTCGATTGGAAATTGAAAGGGCTAGTGCCCTTTTTAATAGTCGAAAGTGATTGAAGGGCAGCTAACCCCCTCTCACGCCCACCATTTCCCCAAACACATCCAATCAAACTTTTGAGATTACCGTTTTGTTCAACGTAGTTGAAAGGTCAGGAAATTATGTCTTGGAGGATGACAAACCCCCACATCCCTCAGGGCAAAGGTTGTAAGGTTTGCCCTGGGGGCATATAAGGTTTTTACACAGAAAGTGATGTCATAGAAACTTCAAAAGGGGCTAATTTAATTGGGAATTAAGAGAGCTAGTGCCCTTATTAATAGTCAAAAGCGATCGGATGGCGAATGCCCCCCCCCAACGCCCATCATTTCCCCAAACACTTCCAATCAGCATTTTGATATAGCCATTTTGTTAAAGTAGCTGAAGGGCCTGAAAATCATGTCTTTGAGTATGACACCCCCCCCCCGCACATCCATCAGTGCTCAGGTTGTAAGTTACGCCCTGGGGGCATATAAAGTTTTATAGAAAGCGTTGTCGTAAAATCTTCAAAAAGGGCTTGTTCAATTGGAAATTGAGAGGGCTATTGCTCCTTTTAATAGTCGAAAGTAATCGGAGGGAGAATCCCCCCCACGCCCATCATTGGCTATTGCTCCTTTTAATAGTCGAAAGTAATCGGAGGAAGAATCCCCCCCCCCACGCCCATCATTTCTCCAAATATTTCCGATCAACATTTTGATATGGTCATTTTTTGTTCAACGTAGTTGAAAGGGTTGGAATCGATGTCTTTGAGGATGACACCCCCCATAGCCCTCAGGACAATTCAATTCAATTTATTGAAATAAGGGTCGACCCTTGAACAAGGGTCGTAATTTATGCCCTTGGAGCATATAAGGTTTTTTATCGAAAGTTTTGTCGTAGAAGCTTGAAAAAGGACTCGTTCGATTGGAAATTGAGAGGACTAGTGCCTTTTTTATTTGTCGAAAGTGATCAGAGGGCATATGCCCCCTCCCCCACGCCCATCATTTCTCCAAACACGTCCAATCAAAGTTTTGAGATAGCCATTTTGTTCAACGTATATGAAAGGTATGGAAATTATGTCTTTGAGGATAACAAATCCCCCCAGCCCTCAGGACAAGGGTTGTAAGTTATGCCTTGGGGGCATATAAGGTTTTACAAAAAGCGTGGTCATATAAACTTCCTAGGGGGCTCAATGGATTGGTAATCAGGCGCTCTAGTGCTCTTTTTAAGAGTCAAAGTGATCGGACGGTAGCTACCTTCCCCCCCCCCCCCCCCACACACACACAAACACGCGTCGTATTGTCCCGAAATGCACCTAATAGAGATTTTGAGATAGCCATTCTATTCAAAATAGTCTCAATATCGTATAACAAGGCTTTCGGGGTTTAAACAAACCCCAGAGATTAGGGGCAAGGGTTGTAAGTTATGCGCAGGGGGGATTTAAGGTTTTTATGGAAGGGATGGCTGTTTAACTTTAGAAGAGGCTCATTTGGTTGAAAATTGGATGTTCTAGTTCCTCTTTAAGCGTCAAAAGTGATGGACCGCATTTATCCCGTCCCCCCTCTTCTACAGCCCCTCCTTTGACCAAATGCATCTCATTGAAATTATGAGATAGCGATTTTTTTTTCAAAACAGTCCAAAGAACATGTAATAATGTTTCTAGGGATGACACAATCCCCCTGCGCCCTGGGGATAGTGTTGTAAGTTATTATATGAAGGCATATAAGGTTTTTATTGAATGAGCGGTCGTATAAACATCAGATGGGGCTTGTTTGATTTGAAATTTGAAGTTATAGTGCCCTTTTTAAGAGTCAAAGGGATTTGAGAGCAAATAGCCCCTCTCCATGCTCAGCATTTGCCTCAACACCTCCAATCAAAGTTTGGAGATAACAATTTTATTCATCGTAGTTGAAGATTTCGGAAATTATGTCTGTGAGGGAGACACCCCCCCCCCCTTACAGCTTTCAGGGAAAGGGTTGTAAGTTATGTCCTTGGAGCATATAAGGTTCTTATAAAAAGGGTGACTTATGCCAAACTCCTATAATTTCTAAATGCAAGAATATAATTTGTACTTTTTTGAAAAAAATCTTTTATATGTTTTCACTTTTATAATTTTAAGAAATCAAAAATTAATTAAGGTTTTAAGGAATAAATATCAGCAGTGTATATTAAACTGACAATGCACATTCATTTGAAGTTTTTCAGTAAAGTACAAATTATATTTGAACCCTACTCATATTAATTTCTGCTCGTTTTGAGTTTGACTCTGTTATTTATTTTAGTTTCGTTTTGGGTTTTCATTTATTTATTGATACTGATTAGTAGTATTTGTATGCTTGATTGATTATTTGATTCCATTTTTGCTCATTTTTGTTTAATGGAGTTCTTTAGTTTATTTTGACAAACTTATTTTGTGGAAGAAGTTTTTTTAATTAATTACTATGACAAATCAAAATATTGTGAACTATATAATTCACTTTTGAGTGAGTGCAAGATTGGAGAGCAAAAAATAACGAAGAAGGATCAAAGGCGCACCCAGGATTTTTGTTGGGGGTGCGGGGGTACAATAAAAAACTTAAAAAACGCATCAAAAATTTGTTTATATGCACTTTTGTTACGTTTTTTACGATTTGAACAAAAATTTGAAGGGGCATTGGGGTTTCAAACCCTGTAATCCCCCCCTCTGGATACGGCTTTGAGAAGGATTTAAATCACTGCTTCTTTTCCTCCGGCTCTGCATCAGTGATTGGAAATGGAGTATTCAATCTTAAGTGGATTGAGGTCAGAAAAGTAACTTTAGGCTGCCAATATTAAGTGCTGCGAATTGACTAGCCTGTCTTACGTAAGATCAGCCAAGACCATAGCCAACTGCAAAACCAATTTAATCTACATCGTTAAAGTTGGGCACACTCAACTTTGATTCAAAGAGTACCGCATAGAAAACTGATAGGAGAGAAAATTTACTTATATATGAGAGAAAGGAAAACAATATTGTTATGTTGTTTTGTGTTTTTTATAATTTTTTTTCTTACTTTAACTTTACATTGGATCGAAGACAAAAGGACTGCTTTCGCAAATCTGGCACTATAGGTTTATTTGTGTATATTCTGTTTAACTGGCCTATAGACTTATTCTAAACTGGCCTTAACTATATTATGGTAAATAAAAATTTAGTTTTAAAACAAAAGGATCTGCAAACTTTGGGCATTTCTGATGGGATGTAAATTTAATTAGACCCTTGATTAAAATTTAAATTCTGTAAATTAAAACTAAGTTTGTTTTACATTTTTCTGGTTCTGATGGGTAACACTGTCCTATCATTGTTGAAATGGCATTATTTCCGATTAAAATCATGTTAAAGCCCCAACAATTTCTCTCTTATCGGTACCCAGTAATCTTTATTCCGACTCTTAGGGTCAAACTTTTCCTGGAAGAGGAGGGGGGGCAAGGGGCAAAACTTGAAAGGATTACATTTCTGGGTATCATTTTTCTCGGAATGGACAGAAGTCTCTGCATCAGAGCTGATAACCATAATCCGTCAAATTATAAAAAAAAACCTGAATTTAACGTAACTGCTAATAATAGTGTTGTCAAATTCAGTGATGCTTTTGACTCCAATAATCGCCAATCAAGGTTCATTCAACAAGTTAGCACTGCTGCCAAGTAAACCAATTAATTTGTTCTAGTCCCTCAATGCAGACGCCCAAAGCTGCATCCTGCTTGATGACAAAAAAAATATTACACTGTTCAGTAAGAAATTGGGGTACGTCAAGGGTGTTTTTCAGTACTGAAAATATTAAATTTCTTAATAGCCCTCGCAAAAAAAGAAGACCGAAAATCTCTTTTCGACTTGATTTTGTGGAATATTTCCTTTTTGATGTGAATTTTGCGGACGCAGGTGTCTTACCACACAAATTTCTAGCATAATACATTTGCATTCAGTAAAGGGGAGGTACCCACCAAGCTGCATTTAGAAGAGCTCTCTTTAGGAGAATCTCACTGAAAAGGTAGATTCTCCTTTAGATGTACCAAAGAAACATAGGCTACTCATGAAAATTCTGACATACAACCCATTGCTTTAACTTTTGTATTTATTCTATTACTTTGCCCGCTTTTGACGAACCTTTGTTTTAAAATGCAGTATAGTTATGTTATGTTATATTTTAAGTGCCGCTGTAGTCGTTGATATTTTTACTTATTTATTTCATTATCGTCCGTGACGTAGATCACCGTTTTGCAGTTTGTTATATTTGCTAGCTATTCTCATATAATTAATGGTTATTTTGCAATTGGTTATGTTAAAACCCTGTTTCTTTTGTATAGGTATATAGATGGTTTGCAAGAACAGTTGCGGAATAGTGAGCAAGAAACCAATGCAGCTCCTCAAAACATACGGGTCTTGCCTGTTTTGGGGCTTAATGAGGTATCTCTTTCTTACGTTTTCACTAACATTAAGGGCTATGGTGGTGTGCTAAACCTTTTTTTTTTTCGCTAGATGCCTCTGTTGTTTATATCTAGCAGTCCACCAGCCTTTATCGACTTATCGTTTGCTGCTGAAATGGGCTCTCTCAAGAACAGTTGCGGATTAGTGAGCAAGAAACCAATGCAGCTCCTCAAAACATACGGGTCTTGCCTGTTTTGGGGCTTAATGAGGTATCTC
The DNA here is from genome assembly GCA_027921565.1 of Artemia sinica. NCBI lineage: Eukaryota > Metazoa > Arthropoda > Branchiopoda > Anostraca > Artemiidae > Artemia > Artemia sinica. The sequence goes on from CM051272.1 coordinate 27,720,623, forward strand.
TTTCTTACGTTTTCACTAACATTAAGGGCTATGGTGGTGTGCTAAACCTTTTTTTTTCGCTAGATGCCTCTGTTGTTTATATCTAGCAGTCCACCAGCCTTTATCGACTTATCGTTTGCTGCTGAAATGGGCTGCACATTTCAACCAATTACAATTGTTCTCGTGTGGAAATGTCAATGGACTAAATCACTATATTATAGTATTCCGTGGTAATCTAGCTCTAACATTGTGCCAGATCTGATACACTTCCGTCTTGACTACACATCTGTACTACATACCAATACATACCAAAATTAGACGAAATCTAGTAAATGTTATGAAACTCCTTATAATTTTAGTACTTTTTTTTTACCTAATCCGATGTTTATATTTTGTTCTAAATTATTTACAGTTTTCAGGACCTCAGCTAAGGATAATAGCACCACAGCGTGGATTATTCTCTCCTCAAGTAAATAATCTTTTACCGTGTTTTAAGTATAAGGTTCCTCTAAAAATTAAGGACCCTAGTCGAAGTCTAGGTTGTATAGTTAATCAGCAATAAAATAGCGTTCTAACGTTCTCTTTGCCTGTCAGCCCTTGTAGATTTCTGGCTTTGATTAAAGATAAAAATAGAAGTAAATAGCAACAATAAAAATTAAAATAAGTGATTATATATTTTAAGTAAGTATTATTTGCATGTAATTTTGCCGAACAGGAAAAAAAATATGGCAACTATGGGGGTTATCCCACTCCCTGTAACCCACATTATTAAAGCTAAAGTGTAGATGTTTCATCACAGTGCTTTGAAAGTCAGATGGCATATTCTATCTAAATACACTAAGTACAAAGATTTTCAAACAGAGATGTTTATTCTTCAATATTCAGGAAAGGTCTGATAATTTCATACAAAAGATTCACACGAAACGAAACTAGCTCTTGTCTTGGCTCTCCGCCAAAACAAGTAATTAGTATTTTACAAAACCACACGCTAACGAGCTACCATCCGAGAAAGTAAATCTCACAAAGGGAAAATAACAAAAAGAAAAGTGATAAAAACCATCCGAGCTATGCTGTATAAAATTTATTGATAACAAATTTCATGTTACTTATTTATTGTGGAAAGTAGATTGTGGACTCAGAGGTGTTGCATGAAATCCATCTGCTCTGTTTACTTAATCCATAAGTCCCTGGCAGAATAAGTGACCCTTAGTCCATTCAATAAAATCGTATCAGCCTAACGTTTTCTTCAGCCATTAATGATAGTGAAAACAAATAAGCAACACTAGATAATTGTGCTCAATGGGTGATTCCGCACTCAGGAAAGTGCTGACGTATCAGTTAAGGATAAACCTGAAATTTTGCCACAGGGTCGCACAATGTCAAAAGAGCAAAAAAAAAAAAATATGCTGAATTACAGAAGATCTCAAAATTTTTTATTTCTTAAGGAATAAGATAATTTCGTTCTCAGACCGCGACATGACATCTTTCCTCTGCCTCAAGCTCAGACACATAAAGTAAAATATCAAACTTGTATGGACAAAGCAGCCAGCACTTTCAGACCTGTGAGTAAATGGAGCTTTTTTGGATCTCTAAATATTTTGGTTTATTATTACAAGAAAATATTTTAGTAACAGGGCCAGAAAACCTTCAAAAATTTTGTGCTTTCAGATTTCAATCGAAATTTAAAACTGCTGCTTGTCTGCTTTAACGGAGCCTTTCCACTCAAAAGCAGAAACATGACAAGAGGAAACAATTTGCCTTTGGCTGAAGAACTAGCAAAAATTATCCTTTTTAGCCCCAGGCAAAAGTTATATGCAGCTAGTTCGAATACACTATTCATTGATCCGGCCAGAGTTCCAAACGTTCCGTATTTCTCGCAATAAATTGAAATCGGCGACATTAGAAAAGAAAGTACAAGACCAAAGTATTCCTATTGCATCATAATTTTCCTTTGTATAAAGAGTATTGCCGTACCCCTCAATCCCCCTGCTCTTCACAAGTACTTTCGTGAAATTTCACAAGTACTTTCGTGAAAGCATTTTAGAATGCAAAAATAGAGCCGATTGACTTTCGAAGCGTTTGAACCGAAAATGCTTCTACTCAAAGCAAATACAATCTATTCATTGTTAAAGCATTGCAGTGAAAAGCATAAATTCTTTGTATAAAATGTCTGTTTCTTCAGAGCATTTATTTGTCAAGCATTGTAATAAAAAAAAGTACGGGGGAAGGGGAAGGATTGGAAAGGATCAGGACTGTAGTGACCTATAGCCATGACTGTAAAGCCACGTGTCTACAACAAAAGTGTAGAAGTAAAAACACTACCACTACCCCAGCTTTCCAACTTCGTGCAGTTAAGTATATGAATACAACCTTTAATTTTCTGTTTGAAATATTTCCGTAATGGGAAGAAAGTTGTCACTCCTTCAGTCCCAATATTGCATCCTTATAGTCCAAATATATTCAGACAAATGAAGGCAGGTTATAGGGATAGATTCTCTCCTCGGATTGATCTCCCCCGGAAACTTCGAAAATTTAGGCAAAAGTTACTCTTTAGGTTTCTGCCCCCTCCCCTTCATTGATCTCACCCTTAATAGTTGGTGCCCAACTGTACATAGACGAAAGAAGCACCAAGTCAGTCAAAAGAAGCTTACAAATAATTGTTAATAAGTATAATTAGAGAGCATAGATGTCTAGGGATGAACGTGCCACCACGCGGTGTTGGCTCTAAAATTGGAGGTTTACAAGTAGCTTTTCGATAGTCCCAGACCGATTAGTTTTCTAGGAATTTCCGCTTGGTGAACTGTTGGTCCTATTTGTGTCAAAATCGCTGTGGTACAAAATGGTAGAAATCGGCACTGTGCCGTGGTACAGTCTTTTCTGTAACTAAAAAAGGGATTTACAACTTTATGTTTGTGTTTAAATCATTCTTCTTCAGGTATTTTACGACATATCTGAAGAACACCCCTGATGGAAAAAACGAACACATCTACAATTGACCGACTAGGTATTTTGTTGATACTTCCTAGAGGGCTGAGAAACGTTTTAACTGTCAAAATGGGAATGGCCTAAGTCAGCCTTTCTGCGAAAGTTGACGTTATGTTCATAAATGAAAAGAAGGTATGCTACCACTTACGAAGTTTAAACGAGATAAGAGTGAAACATGCAATGGAGTTCCTACTTAGGAAATTTTATGCGCGAAAACTTAACTTTCATAGAGATAATGAAACTGATTTGGCTATGGAAAATAGTTAAGTAGGTATGGAGTAAATTACTTTTTGAGTTTTTATTTTGGAATTTTTTTTTTTTCTTATTTTTTTTTTTTTTTTTTAAATCATTACATTCTTTGAATTTAGGGTAGGCTCGAAATTACGATGGTCATTGGAATTTTTCAACAACATCTATTTTACTTCGCCAAATAAAAAGGAAATTTGTCGGTAGGATTTGTTATTTTCTTATCAGTATGCTGAATGATTTTTTTTTTCATCATTACAAGATATATTAAGTTCGATTGACATAGACAACCTGAAGAATTGCTTTGAATGCATACTTAATTGGTTTAAAAATGTCACAGAATTAATTTTGACTTGGCAAATAAACCCCGCACCTTATCTCAATTACTAATCCCAAGGTAACACTGAACGTACCCTTAGTAAACTCCATCTCCTTCATCAATACATTTTCCTCTACCACACTATGGGAACAGAGTGATAACCTTGTGGCATATATGTTCTATCTTCTAGGTATATATTGGCGAAAAATTATCAGCAAGAGTTTCTTACTATGAGCTCTCAGTAGATAATGGTGAGAGAGTGAAAACAAAAAGCTCAGGTTTGTGCCTGAGCACTGGAACAGGTTCCACCTCGTGGCAGTTCAATATCAACAAACTAACCCATCAGGCTGTGGCCAACCTCCTTGTAGCAATAAAACAAGAAACGGGATTGATGATTGATGCTCAGAATGAAGAACTTATTAATAGGATCACTAATCGTTTTAATCACAGCCTTATATTTAGCCCAGGTACATATTTTCTAAATAAAGTGGCATCCTCAGCTCATTTAATTAAAAAGACGTTGTTTGATATGTTGTGTCAAGCTAAAATTTATTAAATCACCTTTATTTCTCGTCATGCTCAATTGATTTGTTCGACCTGTCTATTATCTATTTCTGAAGCTGCCTAAATGTTTATAGTTTATTTATTTATTTGAAATTCATTTATTTCATCTCCTTGACTAAATAGCAGAAATGATTGTAAATATATTTTATTTTTTTTTTAGTTTTGGAATCAACATTTTTTTCGTATGTTCAATGCTCCCCAAAAAAGATTTCTTTACAAAGGATTGATAACTAATAATAGTCAGTAGATCCTACACGGATTTTTTAGCTTCTCCCTTCTCTTACAAAGTTAGGGTCATTTAAAACAACGGTTCTTGAGTTCCCGCAACTACCCTGATAACTTAACATTTTTGATAGATCAAAAAAATTTTTGTCCCCTTGAATTTCTAATCATACTAAACGTTAAAGACACCACTACTACTCTTACTTGTATGCAAGAGCCATGATTTTAAATGAACTCTAAACATATAGATTAATTTTACATTTATTTTCGATTTTTTTTCATCGTTAATTTTCTTTTAGCGTACTCAAACGTGGAACAAGTTGATTTCAATAGTTCTCAATTTTTAATTAATCTGTCTGACAAGGGGGGGGGGATAATCTGCTCCAAAATCTAGAGGTTTGAAATCTTCCAAAAATTCGTTACATGCATAGCACTTTTTCACTTTGTTATTCCACATGTCAGCAGTTTGTTATTTGCATAGCACTTTTTTTGCGAATCCCCCCCCCCTCAAAAAAAAAAACTGATTCTTCGAAATCATATTTAACCCGAGATGCTCGATGAGATATGTCTTTCTGTTAAGCTTCGTCCAAGAGAAAAATTCGAATGTATATTTGACTTTTGTATATTGATTTTTTTTTTTTACTTCTTTGATCTGACTTTTTACTCAAATATTGACGAAGACCACACTGCCTTTTCATGTCAAACAAACACAACTTAAAAACAATAGGGAAATTTTTTCCAAGACAGTGCAATTTAAATCGGTGAATATTTCGGCCCTGTGTCCAAGGGCCGTCTTCAGCACAACATTAAAGAAAAAATATATATATATAAACAACTTCATTAAAATATGAAGTTTAAAACTAAAAATGCTTTTAAAAATTTCCCTGTTGTTTTTAAGTTGTGTTTGTTTGTTTGGCTTTTTACTCATTCTTTTAATCCGGCTTTTTCTATTTATTTGTATTTTTTTTTACTTATTTTTTCATTCATTTTTATGTGTTAATTTTCTATTTTATTTGTTCTTCTTCTCATTTTGTTTTATTCCTTTGTTGTTGTTTTTTTCTAGTAATAAAGTTATTGATTTCATTCAGGCGGTTATCCCCATCCCCAAGAGCTATATGCTTTCTATTGTGGGAATTTAATTTATTTTTATTTATTATACGTTTCGTCAGTAGATATCTACTGGTTTGGCTCTTTCCTTTAGCGCCATTCATTTTGTCACTATTTATTTTTGAGCCTCTTTATTCATTGAAGAAAAGAGTGAACTCCTGAGTCGCCTGAAGTGCTGTTTAAGATAACAAAGAACCTTATTTCTATATAAAACGTTTGAACATGTGCTATCAATCCTTTTTCTGCACGTCATTAGCTCATCTATTTTTGAAGCAATTTAGCTGCAGTGGTACCAAAAAGTGTGAAATTAAAATATTGATTTTTATATCCTTGCTATCCTTCGCAAAACAGAGGCAGTTGCTGTTACAAATCGAGAAACTTCCAACATAAATTACATTTAAAAAACACTTGCCAAAGAATTTAGTTATCTCCTCTTAAGTCTGAGATGGTAATCATGGATATACAGGACCAGTTGGGAGCCAAGACCAGGCCCCAATATCAGATTTCAGTCTCTCCAATCTACCTTATTTTAGTAAATAAACTTGATCCTTCTGTACAAAATTATATCTTTAGTTTGCTCGTGCACTTTTAAGGCTCTTCTCTTTAATCTGTTCAAATGTGTTGTTCATTGCAGCGCCTCAGGACACGCCCCCCCCCCCGAAAAAATCCAGAATTTTCTTTAATTTCTTATTCAAATTAAGAAATAAAGTTCGTCTTTGTATAATTGGCCCACCCTCAATTTTGTGCTATTTTTTGTGGCCATTAACCTGGATCATGACTGATACAGTCCATAAAAATGTCGTTTCTATTTGAATCTTTCTATTCCTCTCCTTTATTTTCATCACAGCAGTTAATATTGGCAGTATAGCTGTTGTTGCTCTTTTCAGAATGAACTGATGCATTATCATAAATGAGCACAGTATTTGTTCAGTTTTCAAAGTATGTACAACTACTTACAATTTCATTATCAGGTGCTTTTATCTGATTTTGGTTTTCTATTTGAATAATAACATTTTTCAACTATTTTCCTTTTCTATAAAGAAACTGTCAACTTGTTTGACTGTTTAAAAAAGTCTCCTTTGTCCATTTCCAGCTGCTACTTCGTAGAAGACTGCTCTGCTTAGCTTCAGTTAGTTTTACCATTCATAGCTAATAATTTGCACTCAAAAATACTTTATATATTGCTCTCGTACAGGAGACTGACTGTATGTTACATTCTGCTGTGATTGACAAAATGTATCCTACTTTCCATCTACTGTCTTTCATTTGATTTCTGGACATAAAGGTTTGTTATCATTGTTTTATTATTAAGTTTCAGAAGTAAACGATTTCGCATAAAATGCAAAAGATAACCTTGTCGGTTGTGTTTATCATGGTGAATGAAACCTGTTGCATTTGCAAGAATAGAAATCTGCGAAATATTTTATTTAGGAAATAATGAGATGAGATTTCTCAGGAGATCTTGTAAGAAAAACAATGGTGCTTATTCAAGCACTTCCCAATTCTGCAATTTCGCCCTAGAATTTGATTAACCTTAGGAAAAAACCAAATGGTTGATAATTGTCCTTAAACGCCCACTCCTTAACCCACAAAAAAATAATCCCCATGTTGAAACATTTCCACTCAGCTATTTTTCACTCACTCTAAATGTTTCTAGTTTATTTATTTATTTTCAACAGAATTTATTTCCTTTATCTCCATGACTAAATAGGAGAAATGAATGTAAATCTTAATTTTTGGCGCCAACATTTTTTTTCATATGTTCGGTGCTCCATAAAACTTATCTTTACAAAGAATTGATAACTAATAATAATTGGTCGGTCCTACGCAGATTTTTCAGCTTCTCCCCTTTCTCGCAAAGTTAATGTCATTTAAAATAACTGTTTGTGAGTTCCCGCAGCTACCCTGATAACATAACATTTTTGATAAATCGAAAAAATGTCTGTCCCCTTGAATTTATAATCATACTAAGCGTTAAAGGCACCACTACTACTCTTACATTGTATGCACAAGAGCCATGATTTTACCTGAGCTCTAAACATATAGAACAGTTTTATATTTTTATTTACAAGTTTTTTTTTAAGGACAATTTTCTTTTTAATTTACTCAAACGTGGAACAAGTTGATTTTCGTATAGCCTTGATAGTCACTGTCTTGAACTTGGATTCCTTCAATCTTTCTGTAGCTCAATTTTAATTAATCTGTCTGGCATTCGAGCTGTGAAAGTTACACTGTATCTGCATATGCAGGGGAATAGGGGAGGATTTTCTTCAAAATCTTTGTCTGTCTCCCAAAAATCCATTATTTGTATAGCACTTTTTTTTTTTTTGTATAGCACCCCCTCAAAATGAATTCCAGTATACGTGCCACAAATACTGACGTGATTTTATTGTGTTGAGAGCAAACAGTAAGAAATAGCTCAGTGATCAAACAAATTGTAAGGAGCGAGCAAGCTTGTAAGTTCTAACTTTTAAATTAAAAATTCAATAATATTACTCTTGTTTTCTTCAACAAAAACATCCGCAAAAAGGAAAATTACACATACCAGATTTTGAGACAATCAAATTTAATCCGGCTTTTTTCTTTTAATCCGGCTTTTTCTATTTATTGTATCTTTATCTATTTGTTTATGCGTTTCTTTGTGTTTATTGGTTCCCTTTCTCCTTTTGTTTTGTTCTTTTAATTTTTTTTTTTTTTTTTTGTAGTAATAGTATTGTTGATTTTATTCAGAAGGCTATCCCCAGCCCTAAGAGCTATATGCTTTTCTATTGTGGGAATTTAATTTATTTTGATGTATTGTGCGTTTCTTCTTTAAAATATATACTGGTTTGGCTCTTTCCTTTACCGCCAACCATTTTGTCACTATTTATTTTTGAGGCTCTTAATTTATTGAAGAAAAGAATGAACTTCTGAGCCACCTGGAGTAATGCTTGAGATAATATTGAACCTTATTTCTATATAAAACGTTTGAAAAAGTATTATCAATCCTTTTTCCGCACGTCATTACGGGCGTTTTTTCACTCATTAATGTGCTAAGATCTTACATCTTTGGTCGTTTTGTGCAAACGTCTTTCATCATTCTGCTCTGATCAGCGGTCTGAGAACAATGATGAGTAGATCATCAAAGTTCTCTCATCATTGTTCTATATGGCAAAACAGTGGCGGTCTTCACACTTTTTGCTAACATCAGTGAGCTGTAAGATCTTAGAACAAAGATGAGCTAAAAAAACGATAATCTTTGCAGAAAGATGTAAGATCTTAGTGCTAAAAAACGGGCCTATTAGCTCACCCCTTTTTGAAGCAATTTAGCTGCGGTTTTACAAAAGAGTGTAAAATTACAATATTGATTTTTGTATCTTTGCTATCCTTCGCGGAACACAAACAGTTGCTGTTACAAATCAAGAGACTTCTTGTCAAAGAATGTAGTCATCTCCTCTTAGGTTTGAGATGGTAATTATGAATTTACATGAGCAGTGAGAGCCAAGACCAGGCTCCAACAACAAATTTCTGTCTCTCCCGCCTACCCGTTTTTAAGTAAATAGACCTTCAAATAAAAATTTATGAATTAAAAAAAAAAAAAAAAATAAATAAGAATAAATTTTGTACTGGGTCTTTAGAGGCTTATGCCCTCGCGGACCCAACCTTGTTTTGATGACAATTTTTATCATATTTCTTACTGAAAGTGTGTTGAAGCAATAAATTTCAGTATGACTTATGCCTGTGTCACATTATTGTCACCACTACTATTACTAATAACAACAACTCCCGTAGCACCAAGCCACCAGAGGCCAACAAAGTTATGCACGCTGCTTCTCCATCCCAATCTATTTAAAGCCTCCCTTTTTACACTCTCTCAAGAAGTTTCGATTTCCCTTAAATCTTTCCTTACGACATCCTACCACCTCAACCGAGGACGACCTGCTTTTCGTTTGGCACTAGACGGTTGGTCAAAAAGAAAAACCTCTGGCAATCTGTCACCCTTCATCCGCAGCACGTGGCCTAGCCATCTCAACCTTTCTCTCATTATACCCCTAAAAAGCGGGATTGAACCACACTTTTCGTACAGCTTACTGTTTGAAATACGGTCAGCCAGTCGGGCACCCAAAACAATCCGGATGCAATTTCTCTGGAAAACATCTAGCAAATCTTTTTCCGTTTTTCGGTGCGTCCATGCTTCAGAATGATACTTGACCTCTGTCATCACTGTACCTTCCGATATTATAATCTTGGTTCGCAGACTTATCTTCGTATTCTTACAAACTTTTTTCTACTGTGAAAAAAAAAAACATCCGGGGCCTTGGCTATTGTACCTTTAACATCTTCACTGCACCCACCATCTTTACTAATAATACTACCTAGGTAAGTGATGCTGTCCACTTGGTCGATTTTTTCGTTACCCAACGTCATCGGAGTAATTTAAGTCCAGGAAAGTTTTTTTACTTCTCCATTTGATTCAGTGTTCTCCCATTGTCTATTCTTTGCTCCTTAAGATGAAGTCCATCAAAATGATCCATATAAATGGCGATAGAACACAACCCTGCTTAGGTCCTGAGTTAATACGAAACCAAGCACTAGCCTCATTTCCTTTCTTAACCGCAGCAGTGTTATTCTCGTACATAGTACTAATCCTTTAATGTATTTGTCTGGTTTATCGTACAAGGACAAGACCTTCGCTAAAGCTCTTCTATCAACTGACTCAAACGTTTGCTCATAATTTATAAAACTAGGCACTAAAGGTGTTTGATGACTCAGGCACTTCTCAATCATTAATCTAAGAGTGAAAACTTGGTCTACGCATCCTCTATCCTTCCTAAAATCGCACTGTTCTTCTCTTAAAATTTTGTCTACAGTATCTCTAAGTCTAAAAAGTATCATCATATTAAGTAATTCGCTACTTATAGAAACTAGGCTAATGCCTCTAAACTTACCACACTTACTCTCATCACCTCTCTTATACAGGGGTTTAATTAGGGTTTTCCTAAAATTGCTATGTACTTTCCCCTTTTCAAAGATTATATTCATAATCTTCAGTAACTTATTTCTAACCTCATAACCACTATATTTAAGAAACTAATTTCACCACTCTATCAGCACATGGGGCCTTATTATTTTTTTTAATCCTTTTAGTACTGTCACTAATTCTTCCTCACAAAATAAATCCTCCTTTACATCCAATGTGTCACAAACTTTTATTCCCCTCAATATCTTTCCCTGTAAATTTATCACGGTTTAGCACATTCTGAAAATGTTCTGCCCATCTCTCTTTAACTTTTTCCTTATCACTATATTGGCACAATTCCTATCTTTAAATGTGACAAGACCAGATTCACTACTCTCTCTTAATTTATTTACATATCAGTACAATATTTTACCATTATGCCGTCTAGCTACATCTTCCAGATCTTCGGTAATTTTCTCCATTGTGTCCACTAAACACCTCTAGTTAATATTTTAATGCTTTCTCCATTTGCTTTATGTTCCTCTTATTTTCATATGATCTATCACTCAGATAGTTCTTGCACAAGCCCTCCCTCCTCTATTAAACATAAAGCATTTTCACTAATATTCCTAGTTGTATTCGTAACTTTCTTCCCTAAGACATCATGGGCGACTTCACAAATTATTTTCCTAAAATTATTCCATCCATCTTCTACATTGTCAAAGTTTTCAGTCGCAGATAAAATCAAAATCACGTACAAATACAGTGCCAAATAAGTATCCCACTCGTAACTTGTTGAGTTGAACAACTTTCAATCTTCAAGCGTAAAATTTATGATGTACCGATCAAGAGTAAAGATATAAGGCATAACTTTCTAAAATTAGAAAGATACAAGCTTGGAACAGTACTTTTCCTAACTGTAAATTTAATCTTGCAAAAGATATAGAGACATAGTTTCAGTAGGCAATAGTTGGGAACAAATTAGAATAAGCAAATCAGCTTTTTCAAACAATACCTTGTCATTTAAATTTTCCGCATTTGTAATGCGATTAAAGGTAAATATATGTCATTCATGATCTATCTAAAGCTAATTGGCAAAATGAAAGCTAAACAAGGCCTTGTCCCCCCCCCCGTTTCAAGATTCCTACAATTTTACCCGTAGACCAGTAACAAGACATAGAACTGAAATGAAATATGTTTAAAGAAACTCAACTGCCACCTAGCATCTCATAGGGAAACAAAGTTCAATTCTAGGCTTTTTTCGCAACCTTCGCCTTTTCTCGAACCCCCTCAAAATGAATTCCAGTATACGTGCCACAAATACTGACGTGATTTTATTGTGTTGAGAGCAAACAGTAAGAAATAGCTCAGTGATCAAACAAATTGTAAGGAGCGAGCAAGCTTGTAAGTTCTAACTTTTAAATTAAAAATTCAATAATATTACTCTTGTTTTCTTCAACAAAAACATCCGCAAAAAAGGAAAATTACACATACCAGATTTTGAGACAATCAAATTGTAAACTAACACTAGATTGCAAAAGAAAATATGTTCCATGGTAACCTGAATTGCACACCAAACCTTTCACTTAAAATCCAACTCCTTAGATGGTTTTATAACATCATATCAAATTTGGTATTAACTTCATTTCTGAGTTCCTTAACGGCATAAAAACAAAGACAAAAATATTTAGATTATTGGTAATACTATACCTAGTTATAGTGGTACAATAATATTTACAAGAATTAATATTTCCTGTCTAAAAAAAAGTAGCACATCAAGCAGGTTCACTGATGATCCATTCGTGATCAATTACTCCGTGGTCGTAAAAATGTTTACGAAACCAGTTCAAACAGAAAAGCGAAAATTTGAATTGCGATAAATTGTGAGGAGGCAGAAAAAGAGGCAAATCAGTAGTTGAATTTTGTCATAATTCCAGCTTTATGGCATGAAATATTCAGTCACACAAGTTTTTCTTGTGTCACACTTATGTCTTAAATATTTCTGGTTGTTCCCTCCCAAAATTTCAAAATGCTGAAAATGTGCAAAGAAGAAGAAAATTTCTCATTCTCCCATAACAATCCTTGAGACTTGTCCCCGAATTATTGATTTGTAAATCAAAATCGAAATCACGCACAAATACAGTGCCAAACACGTACCCCACACTTAATTTGTTGAGTTGAACAACTTTCAATCTTCAAGCGTAAATTTATAATGTACCGATCAAGAGTAAAGATATAAGGCATAACTTTCTAAAATTGGAAAGATACAAGCTTGGATATAGAGACATAGTTTCAGTAGGCAATAGTTGGCATAGTTTCAGTGGGCAATATGTTCCATGGTAGCCTGAATTGCACACCAAACCTTCGATAGTTTTTATAACATCATATCAAATTTTGGTATTAACTTCATATATGAGTTCCTTAACAGCATGAAACAAAAACAAAAAAATATTTAGATTATTAGTAATACCATACCTAGCTATACTGGTATAATAATATTTACAAGAATTAACATTTCCCGTCAAAAACAAAATTAGCCCATCAAGCAGGTTCGGTGATATGATTCTTTCGTGATCAATTACTCTGTGGTCGTATAAATATTCACGAAACCGGTTCAAACAGAAAAGCGAAAAATTCGTATTGCGATAAATTGTGAGGAGGCAGAAAAAGAGGCAAATCAACAGTTGAATTTTGTCAGAATTGTAGCTTTATGGCATGAAATATACAGTCACACTCTGTTTTTCTTGTGTCACACTTATGTCTTTTAAATATTTCTAGTTGTTACCTCCCATGTTTCAAAATGCTGAAAATGTGCAAAGAAGAAGAAAATCTCTCATTCTCCCATAACAATCCCTGAGACTTGTCCCCGAATTATTGATTTGTAAAGCTGATCTATGCCTGCCGTCTATTTCGTTATAGCTCATAAAACAGAACTCAGAAAATATGACCCAGTGTTGTGATAGAAGTATGTTTCTATTCCTCAAACCACTGAAAGAAAACCACTTTCTTTACTTTTTTGCAAAGTAGAAAGTTTCAGTTGTATATGAGCATACAACAAGAAAAAAAAATGCCAATACATGATTTTCTTGAGAAAGATCAGAAGATTGAATTAATTCTTTCCTTTTTTCAGAGCTCTCTATGATGGCATACACCATCAGAGATCCCGTATCCGTTGGGACATTGCCAAAACCTGGTGAAATGAAACCGCGTGGATTTGCAAATAAAGTAGAAATGAAATCTAGATGTTTTGATGCTGCTTTGGTGATAGATGGGGGCCTATCTTTTAAATTTAATGATGGGATGTTGGCAATTTTTGAAATGCATGACGATGATGCCTTGAAAACTGTTGTTTTAGATTGAATTATCATTTTAATTACATATGAGCATGTGATAACCTTCTTCAAAGAACTGAACTGTACAAGAGGCTATTTTATGGGGAGAAAATATTGCAGGAGGTCAACAAAAGTAGAAATCCTCAACTAAGGTACCACAGAGGACTGTGGACGTCAGATGGTAAATTTTCAAAATGATGATATACTTTTGTCTTGGACTCTTATAGGCTAATGCAGTGTATCACCCTGATTGATTGCAAAGGAGCTTGTGACCTTTTATCTAATAAAAGTGGTTAGATTAGTGCATCAAAAGCTGTTTGAAGCATTTGCCATTGCATTATCAATTTTTTCCTAAAGCACTAGCAAAAACAAAATGATACAGTTACACCTAAGTTTTTTTCAGGAAGGCATTTTGATAATTTAAACCTTTGCACAGTTTCAAAGAAGGTTGGTTACCAGGTGTTCATTTGGTCTTTTAGCGGTACCTGCCAATTTGTGAGTCAACAATAGATATGTGATAAATTTCTGTCGATTTACCAAAATATTATTAACCAACCATGTTTTATAAAATGTTACGAAGAATAAATCATTCAACACTTGAGACCGCTGCCGGTGTACACGTCAGACTAGGATTACGAACCCCTGAAAAAAAGGAAAATTAATTACACATGACATCGTCTAGGTTTTAACACTGCTATCCATACAAAAAAAGCAGAGGATATTCCAAAGGAAATTTGCACTCTGATTTGATTTTAATGCAAAGGTCATCTGGAAAAAGAAAAAAAAATATCCTTTTTTCGTAGTTTGTCTCTAGGCAGGACTAAAACAAAATGTTCTCTCGCACACCAGTATGCCAAAAAAGGGACGCAAAAACCATTCAGGGTCTGACAACAAAAATTCTTTTATTTTTCGTTTTGGTAGTGACCAATTCCAAACTGTTAGGGAACATCTTTAACTACTGAAACAACAAGTTTCGACACTCAAATAGCAAAATGAAGAGATACTCAGGTCAACTTGGCCTCTGAGAGTCCCAAATACATCTTTTAAAAAATTCTAATGTAAATTTCAGGATCTGATAACAAAAATACTTCTTTTTCTCCTTTTTTAGTAGCATTCCTAATTATTAGGGAACATCCCTAACTACTGAAACAAAGACTTTTGACATAGAAACATAAAAAAAAAAGAAAAAAAAAAAAAGTTAGGTTGGCTTCTGAGAGGCCCAAAAATACACCATTTAGATGTCAATGGGAAAAAGTCCAGATTAAGTAGATTCTAATAATTGCTCAAAAAACACTTTCATACACCTCTCCAATGAATCTCAATCTTTTTACGACCTTTGTATAGTTTTTAATATTATTCAAAATTGTTCCCTGCTTTTTCTATATTTTTTCTATTACCCCTCAAAACCCAAAATTAATTTTGACGCATTATCAGTCATTATGCTGTTCCAAAAAGTTATGGTCGAGATTCTAGTTTTAAAATGAAATCTGAAAACAAATGATTTGTCTCCTTGAAGTGCAACTAAAGACAATAATTTAAGCACAAACACTGTTCATAAGATATTATTAAAAGATAGAAAATAAAACACATAGGGCTTGTACTAATTTTCAACTGACATTAAAAAAAAAGAGTGGGTGGGGTCAAGTTGTAATAGAACTTGAACAAAACAGTGGACTTTTTTTTGTATTTTTTTCCATGATTTTTCAAGAGATCTTTTAAAGACTAATATCATAACCCCTGTACCAGAGGAATCACCAGCCAAAATTTATGGGGGGGGGGGAGCCAAAAGATTTTACTGACAGGCTTGGTTGATATTGTAATCTAAATTAACTCCTTTTTTGTCAACTGAGGCCAATCTTCTTCCATTAATTCTACGTGATTTATTTCCATCAGCCCATTTACCTAATAAAAAGAACTTGAGCCAGTAGAGTAGAATAGAATAGTGGCACTTGACGTCAGTATTTTACCGACTCAATGTTTTGCCACCTGGCTGAAAACACAAGGAGCTGCCCCTCCACACTTGATGCCACTCTCCTGTACAGGGTTTGATTACCAACAAAAGTATGATCAGCCAATATTTTAGTGAGAGATCATGGCACCAGACATAGTCTTTAACTTAAAACAAATTCATATACTGAAATTCTAATCCCTATTGGTCATTCTCAATCTAGACATAAAAAACTCTAGATCTTCTCCCAAAAATTTAAACTCATTCAGGGTCTGATGACAAAAATTCTTTTATTTTTCCTTTTGGTAGTGACCAATTCCAAACTGTTAGGAACATCTTTAATGTTCCCTGATCTTTTCCGTGAACAGTGTTGTTTGAAGAAAGGAAGACAATGACAAAACTTTCAAACTTAGGTTAATATAATAGAAGCATCCGATTTCGAAATCCCTTTAATATTGCTGTACTTAAAAAAAAAAGGAAGATTAGTTGATTTCGTATGGAATCGAAGCTAAGCAGGATCGCTTTATTCCTATTTTTATGGATTTTTCCCTAAGAGAACAAAAAATGCCACAGAATATACTAATGTTACTTGAATACTAATGTGGACATTAGTATTCAATAATACTAATGTCCAGAGTGTCCTAGATGATAATGTCAGGGTGTTAGAGTTGATTTCAGTATGAATGTAAAGATGACGAAGTTGCTTAAAAGGGATTTTTTTTTTTTTTTTTTACAATGGGCATGAATTTGAAGCCTAGAATTTAACACTGCCAAGTGTACAAGTTCTCCATATTGGCTAAAAGAGAATTATACCACATATGACAAAAAAGCAATGTTTCAATTAGTTTCAAACACGGATATACAGAAAACCAAACTCACTGAAGCATCTATATCTAACATACTATGGGGGAGGGGGGGACTAACCTAACTGAGTCGATACTTGTGCCACAAGTACACTGTCAAATATAGAAGGGGGGACAATAATCCTTACTTATAAAATGCTTCAGAAAAACATCCTCCACAACTAATTCTCATTTATCCCTGTTAGCTGTGCAAAAATTCATGGACATAGAATTTATTTTTGTTTGTTGTTTAATTTCAATTCTACTCCAAAAGGAGCGCCTTAGCTCCGCCTTCGAGTTCAACTGAGATAAACCTTTGCAATCGCCTCGATTGACCAAAACAAAACCAGTTAACATTAGCATTCGCTTTGATTCAGACCAAATTAAATAATGAGTGATAGTGAGTTAGTGATTGGATTGTTGGACAATTTAGTCGATGAAGATTACGATCATGAGAGGCGTGGCAGGCAATATAAAGCTCATTCGCGTCGCAGAATACTCTCAAGTGAGAGTGATAGCGATAAAAAAAAATGGCTCTCGGAGCCCAGAGTTTCAAACTCGTGCTCGGTATGGCTCTCGGAGCCCTGAAATTAGTTCTAGGAACGAAAAATCTTGCTCTCGGAGCCCCACAAAAATCCATGACACAAAGTGGAAGGCTTCTCCGGAAAAACACAAAGGTAAAAGATTAAAAGAAAACACGTCAAATGACGCTCTATTCAAAAAGATTTCTGAAGAACGTTCTGGTACCAAAGAGGGTCCCAAGATCCATAAGAAAGTTGCAAATAGAGCTTTTTCTCAGCCTTTGGAAATAGTGAAGCTAAAAGAGTTATTTGAGCACCACCCTAGGCCTGCGAATACCGAAAAAATTGTTCCTCCAAAGGTGAATAGTGAAATTTGGGCTATTCTATCATCACAGGCTAAACAGAGGGATGCTAAGGCACTTCAAGTGCAGCGGACAATTGCTCACTCAACATTTTGTGTTTTAGAGGCAGCAAATGCGATTCTTGAACTAGAAAATGAGCATATTAAAGAAAAGGTTGTCAAAAACCTTACAGATGCAGTTCACATGCTTGGCCTCACCAATTACGATCTAAGTTTAAAAAGACGTCATGCGATGAAATTCGAATTGAGCCCAGATCCCACTGTAGCATCAGCTTTATGTGCTCCTGAAGTCAAAGTCACGGAGTATCTTTTTGGCAAAGATATTGCCAAAACAAAAACAACGTCTAAAGCTAAATCCGTGGCGGATTTGAAAAAAATCTTTTGGAAAACCAAAAAACGTGCAAGGGGGGGGCCTACCGTTATCGCCGATGGCAGAACGAGGCCCCCCGTCCAAATTATCGCAGAAAGCAGGGCCAGGACCGTCAAGAGAGGTCCAAATTCCACGAGAATTTCCAGAAAAGGGATCGCAAATAGCTGGTATGTACTATTTATCATACCACGCCCTTGATTTTTATGATTTTGTTGTTAATTTCAATCGGCAGTCACAACATTTGGCTGATAACTTTAAAGCTGGGAGAATTAGTAAGTACATCTCAAAATGGAAGTCAATAACCAGTGATTTGAATATTTTGAATATTGTAGCCTCAAGCTATAAGATTGAATTTGAGAAAACACCACTAAAAGCTTTGAAAACAAAAAAACAAAAGTTTTACGTTTGAAGAAATAGAGGCTATAAGAAAAGAAGTTGATAATTTATTGCATAAAGGTGTTATTGTTAAAGTACCCGACTTCAGAATAAAGGAAATACGTTGTATTTCTCCCGTTTTTACAGTCCCAAAGAAAGATGGGTCTACCCGGTTTATTCTTAATCTTAAAAATTTAAATGAAAACATTAAATATTACCATTTTAAAATGGAAAGTGTTCATTCTGCGGTTCTTTTGATGACAAAAAATTGTTATATGGCCTCTATTGACCTAGTCGATTTTTATTATTCATGCCCTGTTGATTTTGAAGATCAAATGTGGCTTTGTTTTCAAGTTGACCTTTGTTATGCGTTCACTTCAATGCCGAATGGCTTATCATCTGCCCCGAGGGTTCTTACGAAACTTATGAAACCTGTTATCTCTCTGCTTCGAAGAAAAGGGTATTTGTCAGTTATGTATTTAGACGACTCTCTCCTTCTGGGAAGGTCATATTTAGAGTGTCAAAATAATGTCTATGAAACAGCGAAATTACTGTCAGAACTGGGGTTTGTGATCGACCCGGGAAAGTCAGTGCTCATTCCAAGCCAACAAATAGAATTTCTGGGCTTTTTGTTAGATTCGCGATCAATGCGTATTTTCCTGACGGAAAGAAAAAATTAAAAAGGTTATACATTTGGTTTCAAAAATTCTTAGTAAAAAATTGACTACGATTAAGAATTGGCTGAAACTCTTGGCGTTCTTGTTTCAACATTTCCAGCAGTAGAAATAGGGCCGTTATATTACCGAAAAGCGGAATCGTTGAAAACTCAAGCATTAAGGTACGCGAAGGGTGATTTTGCGGCAAGGATAATTTTAACATCCGATGTAAATTCGGAACTACAATGGTGGTTGGATATTGCCAATCATGCTTCTAAAGCAATTGAATCTAGATCAATTGACAAATATTTGTGTAGTGATGCGTCGAAACTAGGTTGGGCACTCGTGGATGAATATTCCATGAACACGGCCACAGGTGAATGGTCCTCAGAAGAGAAGAGATTTGATATCAATGTCTTAGAAACGAAGGCCGTTTATCTGGGATTAAAATGTTTTGCCCATGAGATTAAAGGCATGCATGTTAGGCTGCGTTCTGACAATATAACCACAGTAGCTTATATAAATAAAATGGGAGGATCAAAGTCTAAATTTTGTAATTATTTCGCAAATAAAGTGTGGCAGGTAGTATTGCAGGGCAAAGGATGGATATCTGCAGAACATGTGCCTGGGGTTGCTAATATCGCGGATAAGGCATCACGAAAATTTGATAATGAAAAGGAATGGAAATTGGATTCTGAAATATTTACTATTTTGAATTTTTTGGTATGTCAGTCAATAGATATTGATTTGTTTGCGACTAGATTAAATTTTCAGATTAAACCATTTGTTTCTTGGAAACCAGATCCAGAATGTTTTTCGTAGATGCATTTGCAATGAATTGGAAGCATTATTTCTTTTATGCATTCCCCCCATTCAGTTTACTTCTGAGGACCCTTCAGAAGGTGGAAACAGATCAGGCCACTGGTATTTTGATCTTTCCAAATTGGACCACACAAGTATGGTATCCCTTACTATTAAAGCTTTTAATAGGAAGTCCAATATTACTACCAAATGATAATTTTACTTTGTCTCTCCCACAGAAACCGACCTTGCACCATCCATTGTCCAAGACGTTACACCTAGCGGCTTGCGTCGTCTCCGGCAAGGGCTTCACCACCAAGGATATTCTCCCTCCACAGTCGATATTATCATGGATGGGTGGCGGGATTCAACTAAGCGCGCCAGTACAAAGTTTACATTGAAAAATGGATCGACTTTTGTGGAAGAAACACAATCCAGGCCTTGGAGGCAACTCTACCGGAGACTTTGACATTTCTTACGGAACTTTTTCACTCAGGTGTTGGATACAGTGCTATTAATACTGCGAGGAGTGCTTTATCGGCAATTCTACCAAGCCTTCAGTTAGGCAGTAATCACATCACCAAGAAGTTTATGAGAGGTGTCTTTAATAGAAGGCCTAGTCTACCCAAGATTTCAAGTATTTGGGATGTAAAATGTGTATTCGATCTCTTTTAGACTGCCAGCTTGGGATATCGAAAATCTTCAATTAAAGACACTAACACAAAAATTAGCAGTTTTATTAATTTTATCAGCTTGTGAAAGAGTTCAGTTTTTGGCCAGTTTATCACTTAGTAATATGGTACATAATGACGATGGAAGTTTTGATTTTCAAATCAATGTATTGTTAAAAACATCGAAACCGGGCAACCACAAATCAGTAGTTAAATTTCGACCTTTTCAAGAGTCGTCCCTGTGTCCGGCGACGCACCTAGCTAGGTATATTAGAATGACATCATATCCAAATAGAAACGACGCACTTTTTCTTACACATTGTAAGCCTCATACTGCTGCGTCCAAGTCATCTATTTCTAGATGGATAAAAGAAGTTTTATTTCTTGCAGGTATAGAGATCAGTGTTTATGGTGCTCATAGCACACGGTCTGCCTCAACGTCCCACCTTAAAGCAAGAGGAATTGATGTAGATCAAATCATAAAATATGTAGGCTGGACAAATGCCGAAACGTTTGCAAGGTTTTATAATAAACCAATTGAAAGTGGTCAGCAGTTATCTGTCTTTTGAATATATTCACTGTAATTTGTTATATTTGAAATATCTTCCTATAAATGAATTTTTGTACAACAGCCTCTTTTAATGAATAGGGCTATTATTCATCATTAGTGTTGGTATAGCTCATGCTGAACTTTAAAATCTCAGTTGAACTCGAAGGCGGAGCTAAGGCGCTCCTTTTGGAGTAGAATTGATAAATTAAACAAAAACTTACCAAGTTTGAAGTTTGATTGTAATTCTACTCCAAAGAAGGAGCGCCAGCGTAGCTGAGAGTTCAACTGCCCTCCCAATTTCCCTTCCCGTTGAACTCTCAGCGTTTCATCATGAGCTTAACCACCGCATATTATAATGACTTTAAAATACTGGTTTTGTTTTGGTCAATCGAGGCGATTGCAAAGGTTTATCTCAGTTGAACTCTCAGCTACGCTGGCGCTCCTTCTTTGGAGTAGAATTACAATCAAACTTCAAACTTGGTAAGTTTTTTTGTTTAATTTATCAATTTACTGTGAGAAAGTGGGTAAGGGTATAACCTCTGTGGTTTTTATGGAAAGTGTGAACGTCAGAGATCATGAAGTTGACACAACATTGGGAAAGCTGCATATAATTCTCGCCTGTGGCCAAAAAGGGTGGCTTTGTTTGTCTTTGAGAGAGAGAGCTGACAGTGTAAGAAGTAAGTGGACATTGTCCGTCACGCGACGACCCAAAATCAATCCAATCTTTCATCCCTTAATTCTATGATTATCTACCTTAGTTCTACCCTAAGAATGACCTATGGATAGATGATAGATATTTATCTATCTATCGACAAATGAAATGACATCATTTTTATACAATCCTAAAAAGGGCTTATCCCAGATATGCCTCTCAATTACTCGGACTACCTGTCTTGGCTTTTTCTACAATTAGTCATGTCTTGATGCCTACTGCAAAATACTTGATTTTAATTCAAGCAGTCTTTGAGAGAGAGCTGAAGTGTAAGAACTGAAGTAGAGGTGTGATTTCTATGCCACTGAGGGCTATCTGAAGTTGTTGAATTGAGCGTTTGTTCCTTTAAACTATCTTTCTACTTTCAAATGGAAAGATCTGTTTAAGCAAGCAGGCAGCAGTTTCAACTTGAATTTAGACTGAAAGTGATGAAGTTGTGAAGATCTAAAAGTGATGAAGATATGCCACAATCCCTGACCCAGTTGCTAAATTTTTTTTGTAGAATCATAAACATAAAATTTTTTGGGCATTTTCACATAGACCTTGCCATTTTGGGTTACAAGCCATTTCTGTTTGTGATTTTATTTTTTGTAAGTATGGTAATATTTTTTTTTTTAATCAATTGTTAGCCACAGCAAAAACATTGCTTGCAAGGGTCTGCTAATAACAAGAAAAAAAACTTAATAAGTTGCCTTTGCTATTATCTTTTCTTTATTTGGGACTGAGGTAGAGGAGCAACATCATGTGTGCCTCCTAAACTTTAATAATTCTATCATTACTAACTCACACTAATATTGATACTCATGCCCCCACCCTGTAACAATTCTTTTGGCAAAAAGGTCAGCAAATTACACATTATTAAACCCTGAAAGCAGTTTATCTAGTACTAGAATCAAAGCAGTTTGGAATGCAAAAATATAGATAGTTGGTGATCATAGTATTTGGGGGAGGGATTAAAAATTTACTATAAACAGCAGGGTTATTAGCCTCCCTTATATGTTCTTTTTGATTGCTATTTCTACTGATATGAAAGAATATTTTTTTTCTGATTTAACCGAACTACAAAAAATGAGACACTTCAATCAAAACTCATTTACCAACAAATATTGCTATTTGTCTGAGATATTCTTTAGCATAAAAATATTTTATCTTATTCTTACTTAAAAAACAGTTAAGGTCAGCAGACTGGAATGCAAAAAAGAACATGCCAGTCTGAACGTCTCAAGTATAAAGAATTTTGGAACAAACAGTACTAATTATCATTGATTGGTCAATACCTGGATAAAATAAAGAATTAAAGTACATACAAGAAAGAGACAAAACTTACACAATGATATTATTTATTGGAATATGGATAAGCTTGACGAAGAAGCCAATGAAGCCCATAATGGCAAATCCAATTGCAGTGGCTAAAGCTATTTTCTGAAATTCTGAAAAAGAAAGAGCATTTATAATCATACCCACACAAGTATAAATATATATATGTATATATATATATATATATATATATATATATATATATATATATATATATATATATATATATATATATATATATATATATATATATATATATATATATATATATATATATATATATTGCTCCTGGGGCTGTGGGGGGGGGGATCATTGAATCTGCAGAGGCATATTTATTAAACCTTTTGACTTTTTTTTTAACTAAATGGCCCCTTCCATATGAAGCAGCTCTGAGAAAAAACAAATATACATTAAAGTCTCATGGCTCTTTCAATAGGATGTTGCATCTGAATACTGAAAACCTTATTAATTTAAAAGTTGACTCTGGCAATATGGGCAATAATCTATAGGAAAACCAAAGTCTTTTCCACAACTTCATGTTAAAAATTCTCCTATTCCATTTGTGAATTCTGCAAGATTTCTTTGACTCATTTTAGTTTCAAAAAGGGAATGGCATAACATATTTTTTTTTTCTTGACGAATTTGATAAGATGACAGTTTCAAATAATGATTTATTCATTTATTCAATTCAATTTCCCATTCTTTCGCCATTTTTGAGTGTATTTTGTTGCTTTTTAACTTCTTTATATTTTTTCCTTGTTTTTTTTTTTTTTTTTTTTTTTTTTTACCCAAAAATTTGATTTTGGTCCTTTGCAGCTTGTGATAGCAGTTTTTGAAAACAAAAATCTATCTCAACTTTTCTACTTAAGAATGAGCATGCTTAAAAGTTTTTCTACTAAAAAATTAGTACATAAAATGGGATTCCACTATAAATATCTAACTGATTTTTTATAGGCCTATTATACATTAGGCCAACAATGAAGTTTAGAGGCGAGTTATTTTTTGTGAATTTGCACCTTTCCTTTCCTGTTCTGTGATTTATATCAAAATCTTGCCATTTTTAGTACTACGGGTCTGTGGCCTCCATTTGTCAAATTTGAAGAACTCTTTGGTCTTTGCTATCTGAGTCAATTCAAGGTTAAAAAATATTTCTGAACATTTTTTTATGATGCTCAGAAATTTTTTATTTCTGAGCATTCTATATTGCTGGGGTGCAAAAATTCAAGATAACTTTTGGGCTGTTATTAAATGTCAATTCCCCAATAAACAGAATCAATAATTTTCGAACACATCTTAGTAGGCCTATACATTAAGGAAGAAGATGATATATTAGTTCATAGATTGCCCATACTAGCCACAACAGTTGTTCTACAGAACATCCTTAAGAGGTGTCAGGATTTTCATGATGGTCCATATTTTCTTGCTACATAGAAGAAGAAGAACATTTCTCAACCAACGCCACTAGAGTCCTAGGCTTGACAAAATCCTATTTGCCATGCAGATCAAGATATATATTTTCCTAACTCTAAACTTAGTAAAGCCTAATCTTGAAATAGGAACCATGTTAGCAAACCCAAGATTCAAAATGATTAGTCAAGTGCTAGAGTTACCAAAATTGTATCAAGCTTTAAACATATGTCTCACAAGGATTTGTCCAAGACCTTGCCAACCAATGATTATGTGAAGCAGGAAAAGTTGATGATCCAACCTACAAAAACTTGTCCTACATTTAATAAAATTCTGCTTTTTGACAAAAAAAAAAAGCTCTAAAAGTCCACAATTTCATGTAGCAAAAAAAAAAAAAAACTCTTCAAGTCATATCCCCAGACTAATTAAGGGAGTGCACCAGAAACCCTGGGGATCTAAATAAGATGCACAGGACAGACTAATATGGAAATTAAACATAATTTTATAAAGCATCCAAAAAAAGAGCAAGATGGCTAACTTCATCACTCAGCACCTCCTAAATCAATTTGGAATAAGATCACAGGCTTGAGAAAGTAGTGCCCAAGTAGTAAAAATGTATCCCTATTAACAATAAGTTTTAGCTAAATTTTGGAGCTAGCAAAAACCAGCAACAAACAAACTCATCACAATGCTTTTGATATTGAACTAAGGGCAGCCTTTTGTCAAGAGTTTTATAGTGACTGTCAAGATTGTTGAATGTGAATTAAAGATTGGATGATAAAACAAGAGACTTTATAAATTTGGCTAATTAAAAATTAAAACAAACTATATATACTGAAGTTATTAGTTTGTTTTAATTTTAATATGTTCGTTTCTCTACTGATGATGATGACTGCCTATGTCATCAAAATATCTAGAGCTTTTGTATCTATTTGTTTCACTGTCTAATAATAGGACCTATCCCTATATGGAACTCTTATTTGTTAAGTAATGGAATGGTTGCCAAATTTACCAAAAGCAGACACTAACCAAGAATAAGCCTAAGGAAAACCATATTTTTTCTAAACTTAGGCCTAAGACAGATCTTCTAGCCTATGCAATTTACTACAATTTATAAACAGAAAAGGAACAGAGGAGCTTGAAAACGCCATGCTAGTGTTACAAAAATATTATTACTATCCTTTTCTCATTTCTAGGGCTTCAAAGATTGTATATTTGATACAGGTCCATACCTATGTAAATTTTGACAAAAATCCTTTTGCCTTAATTTTGGGTTTTCAATCTCTTTTACACTGGCTCTTGCTTTTGAAAAAGCAGTTCCTCTTATTTCAGTAGAGTTTTAAGTCATATACCAAACAAGAGTCTTTCCCTAAATCAACAAAACAGATTTACAAATTTCTAAAACCTTATACATCAGCAGTGAGCAAAGGTGTGAGGCTCAAAACAATTTTATTTTACCTCATTTGAGAAGAACTATTTCTACAGGTTTGATTTGAACAACACAAAGATTGTAGAAGATTATTAAAGGTCAGTATCTTTTGGAGAGGGAAGGAGTGGAGGTAGATACAAAATATTCTAGGAGGATCATTAAAGCTTTAGATCCATTCTTTGGAGTTTCATTCACCACACTTGACTAGCTTCCAAGGTCAGCAAAAGCTAATGTAGAATTTTACCAAACGCAAGACCAACAAACCTAGTATGTGGCCTAGAGTTGTATTAAGGTATTGGAAGGGGATGGAGACAGGGATTCAATTAGGCATAAACACTTGAGATCATAGCCGATAGCCTATAGGGAAAAGGTGAATACATCATTTGATTCCTTTACTATGCTCTTTTCCCAGATTGTTCCACATATAGGCTAAAGAATGTATAAAAACTAAAAGAAAACAATGAAATTATTGCTTTATTTGATGCAGGATGTTTTATTAATCCAACTATCATAATTTCTTCTATTATTATACATTTTTTAAATCCTTTCAAATAATTATTTGGTAAATTATGCTCACACATACAGATAAATTACAGACTTTGTTATAGCTGGTTTAATAAAGGAGCTCTATTACCTGACTAGACTAATGCAATGAAGAGGTAAAGTTGCAGAATAGCAGCTCTTGTGAAGGAGATATACTAAGGAAAATCGAGTTTTTTTTTATTTCTAATTTTATGCTCTTCATATGGTTAAAGCTGTGTTTGTAACAATTACCCCCCCCCCCCCTGATGTTTCCGTACATAGCCTTAGGATGTACAAGCAATCAAACTAAAAGAAAAACCTTAAAAAATGAAGCTCTAACTTTATAATATTCAGCATACTGCTATAAGGCCTAATCAGATTATGATGTTTCCTTTTATTACTAGGTCATTCACATTTTTAGCTGATTTAGAATAGTATTTATTATCCAATACTCAGCCCAATTGCTTAAGCTAAGCTAGATTTCTTGAGTCTACACAGGGTAACCAGTTTTGCAACAGATCACACATTGGAAAGGACTAAACAAATATGCAGCCATCTAATTAGGTTGGGTAGAGGCTTTGTCAGAGTAATTCAGCTTCAGCATATTTATGTAGATGTGTAGAGCTTTTGAGTTTATCAGTGAAGTAGTAGTAGAGGGATGTGAGAAGTTTATTCAAAGGTATATTATTAGAGAGGGTGCACAAAAACATAAGAACCTGCCAAAATTTGTCCTTGAAGCATTATCTACAAAAAATAGACACTGGAGAGTAGGGTGCTTCTTATTATTCAAATTAGGATTTCTTCAGCCTGCACTCCCTAATCTTGTTCTACTGTTAAAATACCACATAATCCCCAAAAGACCCTAATATTGACATTAAGAGGTCCCTACCAGTGGTTAAAATTTTTGGTTACTGCATGCTCATTGCTCAATGCTGCATGTCTTGCACAGTTTTCAACTTTTCAACAGTCAACACTACAGTACAGCATGGTAGGTTTTCTGAACTGTTGGACTTATTTATCTCTAGGCTTCCCACAATGCATTTCAACACAAGACACCATTTTTGTAGTATGCAATGTGAGTGAAAATGAAAATTTAACGTTTTTATTAATTTAATGAACTATAATATATTAATTATGCTTCACACTGACACAGGTAGTCTTACTGATCTGATACTTTGTTGCAGACAAACTGACACAGCAATGAGTGACAGCATGGACTGCATGGTTTGTACAAGTGACAGTACTGATGCAATATTAAAACCAACTACAAGAATTGAAACAGACATATGGCTCATGAAGCAATTGTCAGGGACTGATTTCAACAAACTACTGTCAAAGAAGGAGGTCATTGCGCTATTCTATCACTACAAGCAAGTGACAAACAAGACAGTCTGTGAAGCAGCACATTCCACAACCAATGACCTTCTTACAGTTTGGGCAAAGGCACACATTCCAACAAGGCTAAAAAAACATGCAGTAAACAAAACTCAGTGTCTCTTTAATGACTATGACAACCTGAAGAGAACAAAGCTAAAAGGCCAAGAAATTAAAGACCCCAAAACAGAAGATATAAAACTGTTAACTTCAGCAAAATGTCAGCCTGTCTGGATGTGGCTAAAGTTAGTGACAGATGTGCTGCATTACTTCTTGTTCTGACTCTGCAACACCTTGGTCATGATCCTGGTGAATACAATGTCAATTGCTCTTCAATTTGCAGAGACAGGATGAAGCAGCGCCAGATAATAGCCAAAAATCTATAACAGGAGTTTAAACCAACAGTTCCTCTAACTATTCACTGGGATGGAAAACTCCTAGAGAATATCTGCAACAGACAGATTGTCAATCACCTTCCAATTTTGGTCTCTGGCATAGTTGTAGATCAGCTTCTTGGTGTTCCAAAGCTAGCCTTGGGAACTGGCCAAGCTTCTGCAGCAGCAGTTTTTGAAGCAGCTGTGGCTTGGAACATTACAGATAATGTAAAGTGCATGTGTTTTGACACCACATCTGTCAATTCTGATCCAAGAAATGGTGCTTGTATCCTTCTGGAACAAAAAACTTGACAAGGACATGCTTTGCTTTGGTTGTCAACATCATATCTTAGGAATAGTCTTACAAGCAGTGGTTCTTGATTGCCTTGGTCCTATCAAAGGCTGAGAGATAACAATTTTCAATTGGTTTAAGAACACCTGGCAGTTTACTGACAGAGCAGACTTTCAGACTGCTTAATCAGACAAGTGCATGTTTACAGCTGTTTCACATGTCATCACAGATATCATAGCATTTGCTGAGATGCAGACACTAGCATATCAACCCCATGATGATTGCTGTGAACTTTTAGACTTGACAATCCTCAGTGGCACGCCATCTAAGGGAATCTTGTTCAGAGCTCCAGCTGGGCTGCATCAAGCAAGGTGGATGGCAAAGGCCATCTATGCACTAAAGATCTGGATGTTCAGAAATCAGTTCATACTCACAAAAAGGCTATTGCTGATATTTGTCAATTCACTGTAATCATCTATGTGAAAGCATGGTTTCAGGCATCATCAGCACCATCAGTCCCTTGCATTGACCTCCAACTTCTCAAGGACATTGACAGCTACAAGAAGATGTCAGAATTGATATCAAAAACTGCCATGAACAAAATAATAAGACACCTATGGTACTTATCAGAGGAATTGGTGGCCCTTGCCTTCTTTGACAACAACATATCAAATGACACCAAACATCATATGGTTACAGCTATGCAAACATCAGGAGCAGAGCACCCTCTGACAAGAATAACATTGGACCTGTTGACACTGGGGGAGATGAAGTTAGAAAACTGTCATGCAGAATACCAACAGATTCTTCAGCATTACTGGACTGCCTTCATCATTCCTAACTAAGAACAATGATTCAAGGTCAGTTGACAAAGACTACCAGGCAGTTAAAAATATAGTGCACAGTATGAGGGTAATCAATGACATTGCCAAATGTGGTGTTGCACTGATGGATGACTATAACAAACTGGACACAGCATCTGAAGAACAGAAACAGTTCCTGCTGCTAGCCATCAAGGAGTACTGACAGCATTACAGTGATCAAACCAAAAAGACACTGATGGATTAGTCTGATGCCCATATGTGAACTGTGCAGTTTGATAGTTGAAGTGACTGGACACTATTACTATTGCTGGACATTATTGCCAATCACTTATTTTCTGTTTTGTGTACAGCAACTCAACAGTCATGTTTGATATTATCTAATTAAGTGGCATTATTATGTTTTTTTTTATCAAAGTTTGCTTATACATTCCTAATAGTTAGGGTAGGGACATCTGAAATTGAAAATAATGCTAAAATGTGTGTTAATTATTCAATTATAACCAGAATGGAATCATTTCAGACCATGTCCCATAAAAAAGGGTAAAAATTTGTTTTTCAAATTTGATAAGGACCACCCTACTGGAGAGCTTATTTATCAGCTAGGGATGATGAATCTTGGCATGCTTACAAGAGTGTGAGAAATAGGGCAATAATGATTGTGTGGTCTCACACTGAGTCAGTGGAATCATTGACAATTGGTTGTGCACAAAGTTGTCCAGAAAAGTATTGGAAGTATGTGAAAAGGGGCAAAAATGAGCAGTTGCCACTGTCCACAGCTTTCTGTGACCCAGTCACTGGCAAAACTGTTGACAATGATAAGAGAAAAGCAGCATTTTTAACAAAACATTTGCATCTTTGTTAATCCTGCTTCCCATATGAGATCTAATATATCACCAGCACTAGAAGCTTTTGTGTTACAGAATGAGTCACAATATGATGACTCTGATGTAGCCACTGAGCATGTCCAAAAATTATGTGTGGGCTTTCTGTTGTCAAATTCCCTGATATAGATGGTGTCTCAAATGTTATTATACAAGAACTGGCTTCTTCTTTAGCAGATCTGCCTGCATTTCTTTTTTAACCTTTGTTTGGAGTTTGGTAAGGGCACTGCTGTATGGAAAAAAGCTGTCATAAACCACTTCATAAGGGTGGACCAAGATCAGATTTCACAGATTATTGCCTTATCTTGAAAACATCAACTTTTTAAAGAATTATGGAAAAAGTAATTGTGGATTGGATCCAAAATTATATTGAAAAAAATAACTTGTGGAATAAGGCACAACATGGTTTTCAAAAAAATGTATCATGTAACATGCAGTTAATGGAAGTAATCAATGATTTTCAAAAGATGGCTGATTCAGGTGTAAAGTTTGATTGCACTTATATTGATTTTTGCAAAGCATTCAACAAGGTTTCAATATTTTTGCTGGTGGAAAATGTCAAAAGTATGGGATTGGATGTAAAAGCATGATTTAGATTACAGATTCCTAACTAATTGGTCACAAAAAGTGAAGGTTGATGAGGCACTATCTGAAGGGTCTGGAGTTCTAAGCAGGGTCCCTCAGGGTAGCTGCCATGGATCACTTTTATTCTGTTTATTTACAAATGATTTGCTGAAGGTAATCCAACACAGCACCATTAAAATGTTTAGAGATGATGTACAGCTATACAGAGATGTCACCTCCCCAGTTGATATGACACTTCTACAGGGAGATTTAGAAGCATTGTTTCAATGGTGTCATTGTTTCAATTCTATGTTTGTTAACCAGAATAAATGTCATATTACTTTGCAAAAGTGTGGCATACTGGTACTTCATTGGTGATCACATACTGGTATATCTATTGGCCACTTGCTGATTTCTCACATTGAGCATAAAATTACCATTTCTTATGCTAGAATTGTAAAAAGCAATCTACATTTTGACTGTTACCTTCTAGCATCCATTTACAGTGCCAGAGCCCTTCCACATCTGCTTTACATTGCTCCTTTCTGGAAATTCTTTACAGCTACAGATAAAAAGCAACTACAATCAATCTTCTTCAGATTTGCTAAATATCTTTTACATTTGCCCCCTTGGACAAGAAACTGTAAAATTATTCATTTGGATAAGCTAGATGACCCTAACATTAGAATTAATAAATCTCTATCCTGTTTTCAAAGTAAGTTTCATCAATCATGGTCATCAATTTGTTGATAATAGTTTGTTTGTATTAATGTAATGATTTTTTTGTAATATATTTGGTTTTTTGATGTGTAATTGTGTTTCTTTTATCTATCTTTTTGTTACTTTAGTGATTGCTCAGTCTATGTACCTTTTTTTTACTGGGAAATAAATTAATAATATTAATGATAAATTGTGCAGCAGTGAAAGAAGCAAAGACAAAGACCCCCCCCCCTCCCCCCCCCCCCCCCCCTCCCCTCCCCCCCCCCCCCCCCCCCTGCAAAACGAGTTAATTAGGATTATTCTGCATATCATGAAGTAAGACTTGTTTTCTTAACATGTTTCCTTATGTATAGCTAGGGTCCTAGACTTATACTGTTTTTTCTCACTAGCAAGTTTTTTAGAGGCACACTTTTGAACATTTGGTTACTAGACTGTTATGAACCCTTCAAGGGCTCAACATATAATTTGCCCTAGAACACAATTATTGAAACATGAAAGAGCACAAGTAAGGCATCAAGTGATGTATTCACTTTCATCCTAGCCAAATTAAGTTGTCAACTATAAATTTTACCTTTGTAGCTTGTTTGACAAGTAAATATTGAGCTATTCATATGGTAAAATTTTAGTTTAGCTACTTTTTGCTATCTTGGAAAGGGATTAGGTTAGTTTGAACAGGACTTCTTTGAAAAGTAAATATTGAGCAGTTCATATGGTAAAATTCTAGTTTAGCTACTTTTTGTTATCTTGGAAAGGGATTAGGTTAGGAAAATGAAACTTTCAGAGATGGGTCTACATACTGAAGTATATCCTTGGAAGGTATTTTGAAGTACCTACCTCAACTCTTCTCACCCTAGAGGGCAGTGACCTTTGATGACCTTTAAAAATCTTTGTGTTATGAAACTGAAACCAAGCAAAACAGATTTTCTACTTAAATGAAGTACAAGGATAAATTTCTAGGAGACACTATAATTTAGCTAGGATGAAAGTGAAAACTTCATTTGATGCCTTTTTTATGCTCTTTCATAATTCAATAATTACTTCTGTTGCAAATTGCATCTTGAGCCCTCAAAGGGGCCCTGAAGGTATTTTACATGAATCATAAAAGAGCATAAAAAAAAGCATTGAATGATGTTTTCACTTTCATCCTAGCTAAATTGGTCAATATATACCAAATCATATTATTGAGTTAGGACTAAAGTGAATACACCATTTGATGCCTTTTTTTATGCTGATTACAAATATAATAAGCATTTCTATCGGAAATGAACTTCAGCCCCCCCCCTATATAGGCCAATTTAGGGTTAGGTTAGGTATAGCCTATAGAGGGGGGGGGGGCTGAAATTCATTTCCAATAGAAATGCTTATTATATTCGTAATCAGCATAAAAAAAGGCATCAAATGGTGTATTCACTTTAGTCCTAACTCAATAATATGATTTGGTATACATTGACTGCTAAATTATATGGCCAACTGCAAATTTACCATGAACTTTACCCCCCTAATGTGGAAATATATACCCAGAATTGTTGATGGCAAAGTTTTGAATAACAAAATTCAGTGCTATTTTTGTTGATGGCATTTGAAAAACTTGAAACAGTAGGAAAATGGTTTATATTTGAGTTGCCTAATAAATGAGACTTGAATTGTTATAGGCTAGATAAGTATTTTGGAGTATATTACTCTTGAACAACTTATTTATAGCCTAAACTAGTGACATGTTTTTAACCACTCTTCAACAACTTGACTAGTGTTGATTCTTTGTGGTTACAAAAATGATAGCCTTTACCTTTTGGGGCTTTGGGGTATTTAATTAATAGCCTATTGAAATACCTGTTTATGTTATGTGTAAACATTTACCAAGTTCACTTTATTTGTTGGCCAATTATACGAACTGCTCAATATTTACCATTTAAAATGGAAGCCCTTCACCTGAAACACTTTCCTTTTCAATGCGAAAGATAATCCAACAAGTCATTCATAGGTTAGCCTAGCATCCCTTTAAATCATAGGCTACTGAAACTGACCTCTTTTGTCTGGTTTAGTGCATCTCTTAATGAGTCGGTAGCTATCTTTAGTGAACTGCTTCACAGGTTCGGCAAACTGGATGAGTTGGTCCATTTCAAAGCAAGTAGGTTACAGAAATGAATGCAATTAACAGCAGCTTTATTTTTTTTTTTGTGTTGTTGATGTTTTGTTCGAAAAAATAGTTACAATTTCAAGTTGATCAAAGTGATGGAATAGATTCAGAAGCCTTGTTTCTACTAGGCCCGTTTTTTTAGCACTAAGATTCTTACATCTTTCTGCAAAGATTATCGTTTTTCAACTCATGTTTGTTCTAAGACCTTACAGCTCGCTGATGTTGACAAAATACGTGAAAGACGCCATCTTTCTGCCATATAGAACAATGATGAGAGAACTTTGATGATCTACTCATCATTGTTCTCAGACCGCTGATCAGAGCAGAATGATGAAAGACGTTTGCACAAAAACGACCAAAGATGTAAGATCTTTGTTCAAAGATTTCACTTTTAAGCGTTTTCTGACAAAAGAGGTAAGATCTTAGCACATTGATGAGTGAAAAAACAGGCCTACTGATAATTTCATGACAAATTCGACATGTCAGTAGTCCCCGAAGCCACGGTGGAGGGATCTCCGCAGGGTTGCCGCCGAGGTTACGTTCGTACCATTTTTGGTACGTTTTTAAATAAAACGGTACGTTTTACGTTGAAGTCCTAAAACGTTACATTTTTGTTACGTATTTGAATTTATGTTACAATTATGTTACGCTTTTGAATAATGAGGAAGTTTCAGATTTTTTAAGTAATCTATTTTTCCACCGTGAAAAAAAATCCGTTGTTCCCATTTTAATTACACTGACATGAGTATCGACATTTTTTCATATCGCGGCCATTTAATCTTATCGTACAATCACTCAGTTATTAGGATGAGAAAAATACCCACTTCGCTTACTCGCATAGTAAGTTAAGATAACATTCTCTATCATGAGCATGCGATTATCATTTGCTTAGTAACAAGTGACAATAGTCAGTTAGTTACCTCACCAACTTTCAATTTCATCAGTTGACTTTGAATCTTGTTCCTTCAACAGTCATACTAAAATTATATAGAGAAGGAGCTAGTTTCATTAGTTAATGCTAATGAAAAAAAACAAAATATGATGAAAATATAAAAGTTTAGAACCAAATTTGGGCTATATATTTACACATTAGGGCGGGAGGGGGGTTGGGGGGTAAAGCATAGTATATAATAAATACGTAACCTAATCTAGGTACTTTTTCCCCCTTAACCCCAAAAAACCATAGTTTAAATATTGTAAACGCAATGACAAAGCACGTTTTGCGATCCAATTCTCTATTGACTGATACCCGTTTGACTAGTTTCCTTTAGCATCTATCTTGCGTGTGAATCAGCTAATTGACAAGTACCGATGACATGTGTATTATTCTTTCCGCAACAACATCACCCCTACCAACTTCTGATTGGTTTGACATAATATCAGGCTCAATACAAAAGTTGCTCTTTTTATATGGGATTATGAACAGCTGGTATTGACAAAACATATGAAACTGTAAAAATGAACCATGTTTTGGTTATATCTAAGCATTGAAGAGAGGGGTGCGTTATTTTAGCCGGAATTTTTGATGTTATGCTAACCGTTTTCCAAATATCAGGGTCACTTTTTGAAATTATACCCCCCTCCCCATCTGCGAGGTCCCATATATAACTGTTTAAATATATTTCATCGTTGTTTCGAATCTTGTTATTTCATTCTTTCTCGTTACATTCTTTAGTGTTCTTTCATATTGTAAAGTAAGAATTTTATTGTTTTTTTTTTATAATATATTCCTAGGGCTATATCCCGGACCATTAGGGGGAAGGATAAACTTTCAGAAAAGGGGCCATGATATTTGGAAATAGCATAAAATAAATAATTTAATGGTACTGCTCTTGTGTTTAGCATGTTTTTCTTCAGAAAAGGACAATCACTAAATATTTGGCTTTAGAAAACGACAACTAGACTAATGTCCATTTTAAGAAGAAGATAAACAGTCTTGTATCTATATAGAGTAACTTGCAGTTTACTTAAAAACTGATTCATAGGGACCACGCAGGCTGGACTGGGTCCCCAACCCCCTGAAAACGTAAATTTCTCGGCATTTTTTTATTAAATTATAGGATTCTTATCATCTCCCTTAATGTTTTTAATTACATCCTTTCCAGTTAATTTTTATTAGCTCGCTGATCTTTTTGTTCCATCTTCCTTTTATTTCTTTGTCACACAATTTTTTTTTAAATTTGTGAACAATTTTTCAACGACTTCCAAATGTTCAGTTACTTCCCAATTTTATCAGTGTAGCACAACGATAAGAGCACATCCCGAGGCTGGGTTAACTTAGGTTGTAATCTCGGATAAGATATTATATTTTTTTTTAATTTTAAAATATTAAATATAAGTGAAAATTCGGGGCCAAAATTCGATTCGTTTTTGCATAATTTGATCTTTTTTATTTGTTTTCCTCAACTCATCGACTTTTTCCGTTTATGCATTTAAAACCTAAATAAATTTGATGTTTATATTATGTAAAACCCAATGCTTTTTGTGCCACTCATGTTCGCTCATGTTCGATCTTTTTGTGCCCCTCATGTTCGCCTCATGTTCTGCCTCTTTGGTTCATTTTGAAAATGAGTTTTGTTTTTTTTATTTTTTTGACTTCCTCCCCTAAAATTCTTTGTACGTGCCTGGACCTGTGAGACCCATCAAAACAGCTTTAAGGTAAAATTCTTTGGGTTGAATTGTGTGGACTCTTCATTTATTTCTTACTTTCTTTTGGGTGGGAGCTACGATTCAAGTTACAAACGGAAAAAGGCATATTATGCAACATAACTGTTGTTTTGTATGGGAACTGAAGACAACGATTGAAATATTTTTCTTCGATAAAATAAACACAAAACAAAAACTCTGTCACTCGGAATCGCTTAAATCTTCATGTTGGAGCGATGCAAATTTGAAGCTAGAGGAGGTGAGACTGAGACCGAGCCAATCTAAAATATTAGACGGGAAGGGAGCGATTAAAATGATTTTTTGGGTCTTTTTAAGAAGCTAGATTTATTAGGATCGTTTTTATTGAAATTTAACAATAAATAAAAAAATCTTGTTGGTTTTCTATTTTTCTTCAAAATTCTTAAAATATCCTGTGTTTATTGATTTGCCATTAATCATCAACTTTTGGTTTAAAACACCAATAATGGCAATTAAAAACAACAGCAACAAGATAAGCAAAATAGTAGCCTGGCGTTTTATACACGCATCGGGGGGGGGGGGGGAATATCTTTCTGTTGTGCAGGTAAACTGGAAGCAGCACTTACAGCTGAATAAATAGGAGTTTTCTGAAGGTAAAGAAGCATGAATTGTTATTATTCTATACTTTTTAGGCACCTATTAAAAGTTGGAGGGAGGATTTTTAATAGAATGCGTAAAAATATATTTTTCAAATTATACAGGCAACAAATTTCCCCTCCCCCCTTTAGGTAACACTCTTGATAGTGAAATTTAGGCACCCTGCCATGAAAAGAGACTTTCCTATCAAAAGTTACGAAAAAGTTGCGTTTTTAAGAGTTGGACGTTACGAAATTTTCTGGTCTGGTGGCAACCCTGGATCTCCGCAGTGGCATGGGGCAATTTTGATTGCTGGCAGATCGCAACCCGTATATCAAAATGTTATTTGGTTGTGCACCATCGACATTTTATATTTGGCACATTAAAGCTTTATTAACGGTCGTCAAAAGTTAAATTAATAATTATCTGACTGTTCACTCAATTTCTAGGAAAGAGGGAGGAATTTAATGTTTTATATTCAGGGCTCTCGAGCCTGCTAAATACAGTACATAATATACATCAGGGTCACATCCATATTTTAGGAATTTAGGTCCACTTTCTTAAGCTACGAAACTTCTTTCATTTGCCATTCCAAACTGGATTTTTTAGGTTTTTTTTTTTTTTTTTAACTCATGTCCCAGGGGTAGGAAACATGAAACTAGGTGTAATAAAATTTATTTATTAAGGCAGGGAGGATAGGGCGCATAGGCCATGATGGATAAGGAAGCTGTTATGTCTTATTTAGGTATGGAAGGTATTAATATTATAATTCTGGTTGGTCATTTTAAGACTAAAAAAATACAGGGTATGAGTCATAGCAGTATATGCCTCTGTATAACCGACTGATAGAGATAGTAGTGACTCAGATGAATTTTACTTGCAGCTATAGGAACAAATAGACAGGGTCCCTGGTAAAAATATCGTATTATATAAAAATACTTTATTGCAAGATTTTAATGTCTAAGTCGATAAAAGCATGGATAGATGATTTCCTTGCCTAGGTGAATTTGGTGTGAAAGGAAACACTAATGGAAACACTAATGAAAGGAAACACTAATGGTTACCAACTGCTGCAATTTTATAGATATAACAATCAGGTTACAAACAATGCTGTATTTGGTCATAACATGGCCCATAAGTTAACACCGTATTCACGTGACACTAATCCAGCTGACCTTAATGATTATGTTGTTGTGAACCAAAGACTGGCAAGATAAATACAAGATATAAGGGTATACAGGAGCGCTGTTATTAATGTTAAAAATAAAGATCACCATCTTGTAGTGTCAAGGGTTAATCTGAGCGAAATTTTAGGAAGGATGAGTACCCTCCAGGAACCTATCACTTTGGTATATCCCAGGGAGAAAACTTGAAAGAAACTGTCCAAGAACAGTCGAATACTAAGCTGAAGAGTCTAGAATTTGACAATGTAGGAGATGGATGGACTAATTCTAGGAAAATAGTTTGTTAAGTCGCAAATGGTTTCTTAGAGAGCAAAGTTAGAACAGCAGCTAGGAATAGTAGTAAACTGTGTTTTATGTTTAAAAGAGAGGAGGAGAGGCTTGTACAAGCATTATTTGTGCGATAGATCATATGAAAATAAGAGAAATGTAAAGAAAATGTAGAAAACATTGAGATATGAACACAAGAGGTGTGAACTGTAGGCCATGGATAAAACTTCTGAAGATCTGGAAGATCCGCCCAAACGGTATAGTAGTGAATTATTGTACTGGCAAGTTAATAAATTGAGAGGGAATAGTCAATCTGGACTTATTCCAGTTAAAAAAGGGGACGGGGCCATAATTAGTGATAAGAAAGGAGTTAAAGAGAGATGGACAGAACGTTCTTAGAATATGCTAAACCGTGATAAAGTTACAGGAAAAGATATAGAAAAAGAAAGAAAAAAAACGTGACAGTTTGAATTTGAAGGAAAATCTATTTTTTTTTAGGAAGGATTAGTGACAGTACTAAAAGGATTAAAAATGATAAGACCCCAGCTGCTGATAGTGTGGTAAATATGGTTGTTATGAAGTTAGAGAAAAATTACTGAAGATGTGAATATAATTTATGGAAGGGAGTACCTAGTGGTTTTAGGAAATATTAATAAAACCCTTTGTAAGAAAGGTTGTAAGAGTGAGAGTGGTAATTATAGAGACACTAGCTCGGTTTCTGCAAAAAGTAAATTATCTACCATGATGATACCTTTTAGACTTAGAGATGATGTAGGTAAAGTTTTAAATAAAGAACGATGTGGTCTTAGGAAGGGGGAGGGTGTGGTGACTAATTTTCAGTCTTAAATTAATAATTGAGAAGTGCCTGAGTCATCAAATCCTTTTAGTCCTCATTTTTATATATTATGAACAAGCGTTAATTCAGCTGACAGAACAGCTTTAGCGAATGTTTTACCCTTGTGCGGTACACGGATAAATACACTAATGTGATAAGTCCTATGTGCTATAATAACGTTGCTGCATTTAAGGTAGGAAATGAGTCCAGTAGCTGGTTTCGTATTAAATCTGGAGTTAAGCAGGGTCGCGTCCAATTTCATTTTTATTGATCATTTTGATGGACTTGTTCTTAAGGAGGTGATTAAAAGCTATTGGAAAAATGGCGATCTGGGAAGCAAAT
Source organism: Artemia sinica (assembly GCA_027921565.1). Taxonomy (NCBI): domain Eukaryota; kingdom Metazoa; phylum Arthropoda; class Branchiopoda; order Anostraca; family Artemiidae; genus Artemia; species Artemia sinica. The sequence continues at coordinate 27,759,853 of CM051272.1, forward strand.
CTCTCCTAGACATAGGTAATGCTGATGATTTAAGCACCATAGATGGAAATGCTAGAAAAAAGAATTAATTTTTTAGAGGTTTTGAGAGTTGAGGGTACAAGAATAGGTTTTGAAATCAGTGTCAAGAAGACCAAGTCATTAAAACTAGAAATAAGTGAAGGTGAATAGGTGATGTTTGGTAATGAGAAGATCAAAAAGTGGGCAGCTTCACTCCCATAGGTAGTATTATTAGTGAAGACGGTGGGTGCTCTGAAGATGTAAAAATAAAATAGCCTGAGACCCAGGGTTTTTTTTCACGGTCGAAAAGACTTTGAAGAATAGGAAGATAAGTCTCGAAGCAAGATTAGAATATTGGAAGCTATATACGATGACAGTGGTCAAGCATGGGTCTGAAGCGCGGGTGCTCTGAAAGACAGAGGAGGGTTTGCTAGATGCTTACCAGAGAAATTGCCTACGGATTGTTTTAGCTACCTAACTAACTGACCGTGTTTCAAACAGTAAACTGTACGCAAAATGTAGCTCAATCACGCTTTCTATGGATACAGGGAGAAAAATGTTGAAGTGGCTAGGACAAGTTTTGCGGATGAAGGTTGACAGATTGTCAAAGATACTCCTTGTTGGCTAACCGCCAAGGGACAAATGAAAAACAGGTTATCCCAAATTTGGTTGAAGGATCGTAAAGATTTAAGGGAAATGTAAGTAAAGATTTAAGGGAAATGTTAACTTCTTGGGAGGGTATAAGGTTTGGGGCTATAAATAGAGAGGGACGAGGAGGAGCGTACGTAGTAGTGTTGGCTTTAAGCGGGTTGGTGCTGCAGTGAATTGTTGTTAGTTCAGTTAGTTAGTTAAAAGCAATGACGAGTAGCTTTGAAATTAATACATGTTCATGTTTTGAATCAGCATGAATCTTAAATTTTGCTGGAAATAAATTCTTGCACTGGCTATAAAAGACCTATTGCAAAAAGAAAAAAAATATAATAAAAAAAAGGATAACCGAGAGAACGAGGGTAATATCAGCCAGTGGACAAAAAAGAAACGAAAAGGACAAAGGCAGATATTTCGGCATGAACCTCTGCCAAACAGTCTTCAGTGCTAGAAAAAAGAAGATAAACTGAGGCAAACTAACCTCCTCAAGTAAACTTACAAGTAAACATTCTTCTGCTATGTTTGAGTTTACTCCAAAAGGCAATTTTTTTTACGAGTATTACACACTTCTTGACTAAGAGGGTTGTTCTCACATAACAGTATCCATATTACAGGCATTGTCCTCAGATATTTTGCGGAATTAAGGGGGATTAGAGACTAATTTGGAATCCTCACCCCCCCTAAACCTCCTCCTGAATTTAACTGAAAGGTAACGGAGAGTTAGGATAATCGGGCATAAAAACGCACTTCTTTCGGCTTCAAGCACACTCCCCTATCCAGGTTGCAGCGGTAGCTAGCAACCTAGTAAGAGTCGATCACATCCAATGCTAAGAAACATAATTACCCATAACTCCTGAAAATAGTGTCAAATCAAAACAAAACTACACATTAGAACAGCTTTGTCCAAAACCCCTATCTAGGAAATTCACCATCCCTTGACTTGAATAACGAGGAAAATCTATTGGCTTGAAAAACAAGATAAGTTGCTTGAACGACGATATTCTTCATATACGGCATCTTTTTTTTTCCTCAGATAGCTTAGCACTGGAACACCGCAGAGAACTGTTTAATGGCTAAGTTTAAAGGTAATTGATGTGGTTAAAAAAATTTTGTAATAATTTTTTTTAAATATAATCAATTTTGTCCGAAAAAACTGCATTTTTCATGTACAAGATTAATCAATGATGTCATAATCGCAAGTTGTCGCCAAGTCGTCCCTTACTATTCCAATTATGAAAAAGCCTTAGATTTTCTCCTGTTTTATAGTAAAGAATGAACTCTACCCTATACTAAGTGATATGTTTAATATAAAGAGCACCTTGAGAGATTGATGAATCAAAACCTCACAAGAGCGGGCCGGGTTATAGGAAAATCTTCATTTGGTGAGGGCTCTTATCCGAAAAAATTTGGTCTAGTTAAATATCCGCTAAGATTCAAACTTTGGTTTTTCTTTTTACGGTTTTGAATTGTTGTAATTCCATTTTAAATCATGTACAAATACTTTTGCATTTACCAGTTTTCTTGCTCTAGCCTTTTAAAGTGCAACTAAAGTAAACTTTAGTAATATCATGGTTGCAGCTGCAGCTGCAATCATCATAGGCAGCGCTATAGCGTTGCCTATAGTAAAGGCCACGCGGCTCCAATGTTTTAATATTTACTATTTATTTTTTCCCAGAGGCATTTCATATGGAAGAGGTCGTCGTATAAACTTCATTCGATTAGAAATCGAAAGTTCTAGTTCCCTTTTTAAGAGTCAAAAGTGATCAGAGGGCACTTATCCCCCCCCACGCCCCTTTTTCCCCAAATACATCTGAAAAGATTTTTGAGGTAGCAATTTGGTTAAAAATAGTTCAAAGATCGTATAGCAAAACTCCAGGGTTGACACAAGCCCCTAGGTTACGACACAGGTGTTATAAGTTATACTCTAGGGGTATATATTTGTTTTATGGAAGGAAAGCTCGTATAAACTTCAGAGAGGGCTCATTTGATTGGAAATTGAAAGTTCTAGTTCACTTTTTAAGAGTCAAAAGAGATCGAAGGGTAACCAGCCCCCCCCCCCCTACGCTCTTTTTCCCCAAATGCAACCGATAAAAATTTGAGATAGCCATTTTGTTAAAAGTAGTTAAAAAGTCTGAAAACAAAACTCAGATGTCGACACAACCCCCCAGGGCCCGGGGGCAGGCGTTGTAAGTTATGTCCTGGGGACATGTATGGTTCTTATAAAAGGGATGATCGCATGAACTTCAGAGAGGGCTCATTTGATTGGAAATTGAAAGTTTGAGTTCACTTTGTAAGAGTCAAAAGAGATCCGAGGGCAACTACTCCCCCCCCCCGACACAGCTTTTTTTCCAAACCCATCCAATGAAAATTTTGAGATGCCCCTTTTGTTAAATATAGTTCAAACGTTGGATAAGAAAAACTACGGTGTCAATACAACCCCCCTGGGCCCGGGGGCAGGCGTTCTAAGCTATGTCCTGAGGGCATGGATGGTTCTTATGAAAGGGATGTTAGTATAAACTTTATAGAGGGCTAATTTGATTTGAAATTGAAAGTTCTAGTTCACTTTTAAACGTCAAGAGATCAGAGGGCAACTAGTCCCCCCCCCCACACCTTTTCCCTCAAAACCATCTGCTTAAAAGTTTGAGATAGCCATTTTGTTAAAAATAGTTCGAAAGTCAGGTATGAAAAACTTCTATGTCGAGACAACACCCAATGGCCCAGGGGAAGGCGTTGCAAGTAATGCTCTGGGGGCAAATAGGGTTCTTCTGGAAGGGATGCTCGTATAAACTTTGGAAAGGGGTAATTTGATGGAAAGTTAAAAGTTTTCATTTTTTTAAGAGTCAAAAGAGATTGGAGGGCAACTAGCCTCACCCGTTCCACGCCCTATTTTCCTCAAACCCATCCGATAAGAACTTTGAGAGAGCGATTTTTTTCAAAATGCTTCAAAGATCATTTAACGAAAACTTCGGGGTCAACACAATCCTTCAGGGCCCAGGGTAGGCGTTGTAAGTTATGCCTGGGGTGATCTGAATGATGATAGGGGGGGGGGGGGGTGATAGCTGTTATGGAAGGAATACTCGCATAAAATTCAGAGAGGGCTCATTTGATTGGAAATTGAAAGTTCCAGTTCAGTTTTTAAGAGTCAAAAGAGATTAGAGGGCAACTATTCCTCCCATGCCCTTTTTCCCGAAATGCACCCGATACAAATTTTGGGATAGCCATTTTTTTTAAAAAATACTTCAAAGGTCAGATAAAAATTAAGTCGTCGACACGTTACCCAAGGTTCCAGGGGCAGGCGTTGCAAGTTTGCCCTAGGGGCATATATGGTTCTTATGGAAGGATGCTCCAACAAACTTCACAGAGGGCTCATTTGATTGGACACTGAATGTTCTAGTTCACTTTTAAAGAGTCAAAAGAGATTGGAGGGCAACTAGCGCCCCCCTCTCTACGCCCTCGTTTCCTCAAACCCATCAGATAAGAGCTTCGATATAGCCATTTTTTTTTAAATAAATCAAAGATCATACAACGAAAACTCTGGGGTCAACACAAACCCCTCAGAGCCCGAGGTTAGGCATTGTAAGTTATGCCCTAGGGGAATATATGGTTCTTATGGAAGGGATGCTCGTAAAACTTCAGAGAGGATTCATTTCATTTGAAACTGAAAGTTCTAGTTTAGTGTTTGCGACTCAAAAGATATTCGACGGCAACTAGCCCCCCCAAACCATTTTCCCCCAATAAAAATTTTAAGATAACCATTTTGTTAAAAATAATTCAAAAGACAGATAAAAAAAGCTCAGGTGCCGACAAAACCTCCCAGGGCAGGCGTTGTAAGTTACACCCTGGGGAATAAATGGTTCTTATGAAAGGAATGCTCGTATAAACTTCAGAGAGGGTTCATTTGATTAGAAATTGAAAGTTCGAGCTCACTTTTTAAGAGTCAAAATAGATTTAAGGGCAAATAGCCCCCTCACGCTTTTTTTGCTAAACACATCCGATGAAAATTATGAGATAGCCATTTTGTTAAAAATAGTTCAAACAATGGAGAAAAAACCCTTGTGTCGCTAATACCCCCCAGGGCCCGGGGGCAGGCGTTCTATGTTAGATAAAAAAATAAGGTGTCGACACGTTACCCAAGGTTCCAGGGGGAGGCGTTGCAAGTTTGCCCTGGGGGCATATATGGTTCTTATGGAAGGGATGCTCGAATAAACTTCACAGAGGGCAAATTTGATTGGACATTGAATGTTCTAGTTCACTTTTAAAGAGTCAAAAGAGATTGGAGGGCAACTAGTGCCCTCCCCCCTCTCCACGCCCTCGTTTCCTCAAACCCATTAGATAAGAGCTTCGATATAGCCATTTTTTTTAATTAATTAAAAACTTTCCGAAAAAATAAGTTTTTCAAAGAAAACTAAAGGCCATTTTAAACTTAAGCTCAGGAGATACAAATACCTGTTAAAATTCAAACTCAAAACGATCTGAAATTACTATTAAAGAATAAATGAAACCCAAAACGAACAGAAATTAAATAAACAATCATAGCAAAAAACATACAACAAGTAATAATATAAATGAATAAATAGATCTTAAAGCGAGTAATTCTTAGATTGAATATGAAAATCAAGCTTTAAAACGAAAACAAATATTTTGCTATTCAAGTATAAATGAAACTTAAAACGAACAGAAATTAAATAAACAATCAATGCGAACAAACATACAATATATATTAATGTAAATGAATAAATAAATCTTAAAACGAGTGAAACTTAAATTGAATATGCAAATCAAGTTTGAATCGAATAAAAATAACTACAAACAAGAGTTTGGGTATCGTCTCACTGCAGAAGCCTAAAACCTACTGCGTCATTGGCGCTTTACTGAAAACGAATTATATTACAAATGTTTTCTTTTGTACTTAATATTGAAAATAATTATTAAAATTACAGTAAAATTTTGAACTGATGAGCTTTTAGAAATTAATATCTCATTATGCATCAAATATTCAGTTGAATTTATTAGTCCTTTTCAAGATTGGTCAAGACAAATATAGTTTCACTACAAGCAAAATTTGGATACTGCCCCCTTCTTTAACTGTAAAAACCTAAAGCTTCTGCGTCATTGGTGCTTCACTGAAAATGAATTACTCGTATATTACAATTTTATTATTTTCCAGTTCTTACAGCATTGAAAATGAAAATAAAAATTGCAGTGAAAAAAAAAATCCTGAACTGATGGATCTTTCAACAATTAATATCATTATATATCTAATATTCAATTTGATTTTTGTTTATACTTTCCAAGACTGTTCAAGACTCATATAGTTTTGCCATTTTTTTTAACTCTGCCATTTTTTGTAACTAATCGTTTTAGTTTGTTATGAAAACTTTCTATGGCTTGTAGGCATTTCTATTGGAGCGGAAAACTGCACCTCAAACTTTGTAGAACATGCATTTTCTTGCATGAAACACCAAAATATAATAAAATGTCAAGTTTCGGAGTGTTCCACCACTCGCAAGCAAGTGCCATTGGTATTTTTGAATCCGCATGGTCAATTTAGGAGGTGGAGGGTAGGCTAATTCTCGTAGCAGCCCCATTCCGTCGTGGTATGGTTCACATTTTCAACACCTGGCGTTCGGACTATCATATAATCTACCAAGCATACAACTACCCCAAATCAATATCAATAAATAAATGAAACCCAAAACGAACAAAAATTAAAATAAATATTAGAGTCAAACTCAAAACGAGCATAAATTAATGTGAGTAGGGTTCAAAACCCCTATGCTTTCTAAAAGGCAGAATATAATTTGTACTATACTGAAAAAAATTCAAATGAGTTTACTGAAAAAATATGCATTGTCAATTTAATATACATATGCTGATATTCATTCCCTAAAATCTTAATTAATTTTTGATTTCTTAAAGTTACAAAAGTGAAAATATTTCAAAGTATTGTTTTCAGTAAAGCGCCAATGACGTAGTAGGTTTTAGGCTTCTGCATTGAGACGATACCCAAACTCTTGTTTGTAGTTATTTTTATTCGATTTTTTACTTTTCTTTGAAAAACTTATTTTTCGGAAAGTTTTTTTAATTAATTTTTGTTCTTTTTTGATTGCAAAAAGTTTCAAGTTTTTATGGCATGGGGGGGTGCTTACTGTCCAAGCTGTGTTAGACAGCTTGTATAACTTGTGGACAGCGATTGACAACGATGAATGGATTGAAAAAATAGCTCCAATAAGGGGGTTTAGACCATTTCACTTGCTGACACAAAGGGATCACGACTGTTTGGAATTGACCTTAATAGGAATTTGTGTGCCAAAGCAATTTTGCATCTATCTCAGATTAAGTATTTTAACCTTATAATTGGATAATTATAATAGATTTCCTATGTGTTCTTCCCATACAAAACCCTTCCCATAAGTTATAAACCCCCCTTAATAAGTTATGCCCCAGGGCATAGCTTACAACGCCTACCCCTGGGCCCTGGTGGGCTGTGTCGACACCGGAGTTTTTTTGTTATCAGAACTTTGAACTATTTTAACAAAATGTCTATCTCAAAATTTTTATCTGATGCATTTAGGGCGTGGAGGAGGAAGAGGGGCTAGTTGCCCTTCAATCTCTTTTGACTCTTAAAAAGTGAACAAGAACTTTCAATTTTCAATCAAATGAGCCCTCTCTAAAGTTTATACGAGCATCCCTTCCATAAGAAAAAATATGAAGGATTCGGAGAGAATCCTTAAATTACAACCCTTGCCCTGAGGGCTTTGGGTGAGTTGTAATCCTCAAAGACCTAATTTCCAGAACTTAAAACTACGTTTAATAAAATGGCTGTCTTAAAATTTTGATTGGATGTGTTTGGGAAAAAGGTGGGCGTGAGAGGGGGGTTAGTTGCCCTCCAATCACTTTCGACTATTAAAAAGGGCACTAGCCCTTTGAATTTCCAATTGAATGTGCCTGTTTTGAAGTTTCTACGGCAACGCCTACTATAAAAACCTTATATGCCCCCAGGGCATAACTTAAAACTCTTGCCCTGAGGGTTGTGGGGGAGTTTCCTCCTCAAAAATATATTTTATATCTGGAAATCAACTACACTGAACAAAATGGCTATCTCAAAACTTTAATTGTATGTGTTTGGGGAAATGATGTTCGTGGAGGGGGGGGGGGCTAGTTGCCCTCCAATCACTTTCGACTATTAAAAAGGGCACTAGCCCTTTAATTTCCAATCGAATGAGCCTGCTTTGAAGTTTCTACGACAAAGCCTTCTATAAAAACCTTAGATGCCCCCAGGGCATAACTTAAAACCCTTGCCCTGAGGGTTGTGGGGGAGTGTCCTCCTAAAAAATATATTTTCAATCTGGAAATCAACTACGCTGAACAAAAATGGCTATCTCAAAATTTTGATTGGATGTGTTTGGGGGAATGATGGGTGTGGGGGGGGGGCTAGTTGCCCTCCAATCACTTTTGACTATTAAAAAGGGCACTATCCCTTCGAATGTCCAATCGAATGAACCTTATATGCCCCCAGGACATAACTTAAAAACCCTTGCCCTGAGGGTTGTGGGGGATTGTTCTCCTCAAAAACATGTTTTCTATCTGAAAATCAACTACGCTGAACAAAATGGCTATCTTAAAATTTTAATTGGATGTGTTTGGGGAATGATGGGCGTGGGGGGCTAGTTGCCCTCCAATCATTTTCGACTATTGAAAAGGGCACTAGCTTTTTGAATTTCCAATCGAATGAGCCTTTTTTGAAGTTTCTATGACAACGCCTTCTATAAAAACCTTATATGCTCCCAGGGCATATCTTAAAACCCTTGCTCTGAAGGTTCTGGGAGAGTGTCCTCCTCAAAAACATATTTTCTATCTGGAAATCAACTACGCTGAACAAAATGGGTATTTCAAAATTTTGATTGGATGTGTTTAGGCGGGGGCCAGGGGGGGAAATGATGGGTGTGGGGGGGGGGCTAGTTGCACTCCAATCACTTTCGACTATAAAAAAGGGCACTAGTCCTTTAATTTCCAATCGAATGATCCTGTTTTGAAGTTTCTACGACAAACCCCTTCTATAAAAACCTTATATGCCCCCAGGGCATAACTTAAAACCCTTGCCTTGACGGTTGTGGGGGAGTGTCCTCCTCAAAAATATATTTTCTATCTGAAAATCAACTACGCTGAACAAAATGGCTATCTGGAAATTTTGATTGGATGTGTTTGGGGAAATGATGGGTGTGGGGGGGGGGGAGGGGGCTAGTTACACTCCAATCACTTGCGACTATTAAGAAGGGTACTAGCCCTTTAATTTTCCAATCGAATGACCATGTTTTGAAGTTTCTACGACAACGCTTTCTATAAAAAACTTATATGCCCCCAGGGCATAACTTAAAACCCTTGCCCTGAGGATTGTGGGGGAGTATCCTCCTCAAAAATATATTTTCTATTTGGAAATCAACTACGCTGAACAAAATGGCTATCTCAAAATTTTGATTGGATGTGTTTTGGGGAATGATGGGCGTGGGGGGGGGCTAGTTGCCCTCCAATCATTTTCGACTATTGAAAAGGGCTCTAGCTTTTTGAATTTCCAATCGAATGAGCCTTTTTTGAAGTTTCCACGACAACGCCTTCTATAAAAACCTTATATGCCCCCAGGGCATAACTTAAAACCCTTGCCCTGAGGGTTGTGGGGGAGTGTCCTCCTCAAAAAATATATTTTCTATCTGGAAATCAACTACGCTGAACAAAATGGCTATCTCAAAATTTTGATTGGATGTGTTTGGGGAAATGATGAGAGTGGGGGAGAGGGAGGGGGGCTAGTTACACTCCAATCACTTTCGACTATTGAAAAGGGCAATAGCTCTTTAATTTCCAATCGAATGAGCCTTTTTTGAAGTTTCTACGACAACGCCTTCTATAAAAACCTTATATGCCCCCAGGGCATATCTTAAAACCCTTGCCCTGAAGGTGTTGTGTTCTGGGGGAGTGTCCTCCTCAAAAACATATTTTCTACCTGGAAATCAACTACGCTGAACAAAATTGGTATCTCAAAATTTTGATTGGATGTGTTTGGGGAAATGTTGGGCCGGGGGGGGGGCAAGTTGCACTCCAATCACTTTCGACTATTAAAAAGGGCACTAGTCCTTTAATTTCCAATCAAATAAGCCTGTTTTGAAGTTACTACGACGACCCCTTCTATATGAAGTGCCTCTGGGAAAAAAATAAATAATAATAAATAATACAACATTGGAGCCGTATGGCCTTTACTATAGACAACGTTACAGCGTTGCCTCTGAAATAGTTCAAAGATCATACAACGTAAACTCTGGGGCCGACACAAACCCCTCAGAGCCCGAGGTAAGGCATTGTAAGTTATGCCCTAGGGTAATATATGGTTCTTATGGAAGGGATGCTCGTAAAACTTCAGAGAGGGTTCTTTCATTTGAAACTGAAAGTTCTAGTTTAGTGTTTGGGAATCAAAAGAGATTCGAGGGCAACCAGCCCCCCCCCAAACCCATTTTCCCCCAATAAAAATTTTAAGATATCCATTTTGTTAAAAATAATTCAAAAGACAGATAAAAAAAGCTCAGGTGCCGACACAACCCCCCAGGGCAGGCGTTGTAAGTTACACCCTGGGGGCATAAATGGTTCTTATGAAAGGAATGCTCGTATAAACTTCAGAGAGGGCTCATTTGATTGGAAATTGAAAGTTCGAGCTCATTTTTAAGAGTCAAAATAGATTTAAGGGCAAATAGCCCCCTCACGCTTTTTTTTTGCTAAACACATCCGATGAAAAATTTGAGATAGCCATTTTGTTAAAAATAGTTCAAAGAATGGAGAAAAAAAACCCTTGTGCCGCTGAAACCCCCAGGGCCCGGGGGCGGGCGTTCTATGTTATACCTGAAATATATTTCTTTTGCTTGCTTGCTTTTTATTGCTTTTGTTATTTGCTTGTATTTTGCTTTTGCTTATGTGCTTCCTTTATAGGTAGTGGGTCTCCATTAAATGATTATTTTCAAACCTGAAGTCTGACGAGGGAATACGTGACATGGTGTGAGAATGGACAGCACACCCTGCCCTACAATTGACTGGTCATTAAACAATCTCAAAACCTCATGGAAGCAGTTTCGCCAACATGCTGAATTGATGTTTACAGGACCTTTGTCTGGAAAAAGTGAAAGTGTTTAGTGCTCACACTTGTTGATGGGTTGGAGAAAAGGGGCGAGATATATTTAACACATTTCAAATTGCACAAACAGAAAAGAATAAAGTCGATGTATACCTGAAAAAATTCAGTGAGTATATTGAACCCATCTTAAACCCTATCTTCTCTTGATTCAATTTTCACAAACCAAATCAAAAAGAAGGAGAGATAATTGAATCATATGTGACAGCACTAAAAACTATTGGCCCTAGATTGTGATTTTGTAAACAGTTCAGATGAAATGGTTAAAGATAGATTGGTATTTGGCGTGCAAAGTGACAGGATAAGAGAAAGACTGTTAAGTGAAGGTGGAACACTGACACTAATAAAATCTATTGAAATAAGTCGAGCAATTAAACAGTAGTGGAGACCCATGCAAAAATGAAAAACGAACCAGGAACCATTGCTCTAAAACAAGAAGTGGAAGCCATACGCAAACAAAAGGTGTTACAAAAGACAATGACAGCCAGCTGTTATTTCTGTGGGAATACTCCCGTGAACACAAATGCCCTGCAAAAGGAAAAATCTGTGCCAAATGTCGGAAGCCAAACCATTTTGCAAAGGTTTGCAAAAGCAGGTCAGTCAACGAAATTGAAGGTTTTCCCACTGAGAATGAAGAAAATAACCAGTTCTTCATTGAATCTATTGACTCTAGAATTGATTCAGTGCAAAAACCAATGATTATAGTTAATCTACCTGAACACCACCAAGACATAAACTTCAAAATTGATACAGGAGCTGATGCAAACATTCTCCCAGCAAACATATTTAAGTCATTGAAGCCAAGGCCTACTTTGATTCCCAGTAAGGATATCCTAACAAAACTATAGCGGATGCAGCCTAAAGGTACTTGAAATTGCGCAAATGGTGATTCAGTATAAGGACCGAGAACCACAGGCCCATGCATTTCATGTTGTGGAAACCAACAAAGGTCCAATACTTAGTCGACAAACAAGTGAACAGATGAACGGGATAAAATTTGTGCTCAGCTTTTCATGTGATAAGGTACCATATAAGGGTTCAATCAGACCTGAAGTGAAACAGATCCTTGAGGAGTATGATGATGTATTCCATGGTATTGGCGCATTGCCTGGAAAATGTCACATTTACTTAAAGGAAGGATCAGTGCCAACTGTCCAGCCACCTAAAAGAGTTCCCTATGCCCTTCAACCAAAATTAAAAGAAGAACTTGACAGACTAGAAAGCCTTGGCATCATAGAGAAATTGAAGAAACCAACAAATTGGGTCAATTTGATTGTTCTGGTTAAGAAACCAGATGGTACAATCCGGATTTGCCTGGATCCAGTAGATTTGATTAAATGCATAAAACGTCCACATTACCCTATTCCTAGTTTTGACGATATTGCAGTAAAATGTGCAGGAGCAGAGCGATTTTTCAAAACTGATGCTAGAAATTGCTATTGGTCAATGGTTTTGGATGAGGAGTCTGCTGATTTAACCACTTTCAATACCTCATTTGGAAGATACAGATTCAAAAGATATCCTTTTGGGCTCATATCAGCTCAGGATGAGCACCAAAAACGGATGGAAAAGGCATTTGAAGATATTGATATTGGACTGATTATTGATGATGTTGCTGGAATGGCTAGAAGTACAAAAGAGCATGATAGGGAGCTGAGGAAAGTTCTGGAAAGGGCTCGTGAGAAAGGCATCAAGTTCAATAAAGAAAAGTGTCTGTTTGATGCTGAAGCTATCCCTTATTTTGGTCATATACTGACAAAAGGAGGAATGAAACCTGATCCTTCCAAACTTAGAGCAGTCAAGGAAATGCCAGTTCCAAAAAGCAAAGATGAGTTGCAGACTATTCTAGGCATGTTCAACTATCTGTCAAGATACCTTCCTGCTCTCTCTTTCCACTTCGGGAATTAGGAAAGGCCAAGGAGTTTGAATGGAAAGCGGTACACAACCAGGCCAGAGCCAGAATCCAGGAAGCCTTTTGCAGCAATCTTGCATATTTTGATACTTAAAGCACTGTGGTAGAAGTGGTAACAGATGAATCACAGCATGGACTTGGTGCTCAGCTGATTGCAGATCATTCAACAGTAGCCTTTGCTTCCAGGTCTCTGAGTGATACTGAAAAGCGGTACTCTCAAATAGATAAGGAACTGCTGGGCATTGTATTTGCCTGTACACATTTCCACCAATACATTTTTGGTAGAAAGATAATTGTGACAACAGATCACAAACCACTAGAGGCAGTTTTGTCCAAACCTATAAACAGAGCACCACCCAGAGTGCAAAGAATGATGCTAGTGCTCCAACAATATGAACTATCATTTCAGTACCGCCCTGACAAAGAGATCCCTGTAGCAGATGCCTTATCACGGATGCACTTACCAGATCAAGACCCAGAAATCTAAATCGAAGGAGAAGTAGCTATTCATGCATTCTTTAGAGATATTCCTGTGAGCAAAAACAAACTAGAGAATATCCGTGAGGAAACAATGAGAGATAGTGAGCCAAAAACACTATCAGATATCATTGAATCTGGCTGGCCTAATGAGTGAAGGCAATCTATAATTCTGTAATATTGGAACTACAGAGATGAGCTGGTTGTAAACAATGGTATTATACTGAAAGCCCAACGTATTGTAGTGCCCAAGACACTTCGTGGAGATATACTGCAACAGCTTCATTCTTCAAATAGTGGAATTGTGAAAACTAAAGAAAGAGCCCGTAGCTCGGTATTTTGGCCTAACATCACAAAAGATGTTACGCAAATAGTTTCTAGATGTGAAATATGTGCCAGACATCAGATGAATCAACAGAAAGAGCCACTAGTGTCCTCAGAAGTCCCCCAGTATCCATTCCAACGTGTGGGTGTGGATATTTTCACATTTAGCAGCAGGGAATATCTCCTCACCATAGACTATTATAGTCGATTTTTCAAAGTGGATAAGCCTGCCAGTTCAAATTCACAACAAGTGATCTCAAAATTGAAAATGCATTTTGCAAGATATGGTATACCAGATCAAATCACTTCAGATAATGGGCCACAATTCAGCCCAGAAGAGTTTCGAGTTTTACAGAAACTTGGAATATCAACCACATCACAGCAAGCCCCCGATACCCTCAATCAAATGGGAATAGCGAAAAGGCAGTCCAGACTGCAAAAAGGATAATGACAAAAGCCTCAGAAAGTCAAACATATCCATATATTGCATTGCTAGAGTACCGAAACACTCCAATTGATGGGGCATATTCACCAGTACAGCTGCTTATGAGCAGAAAAACACGGTCAATGAATCCAGCACTGCCATCACAGCTGCAGCCAAAAACAATCACATAACATGTTTTTGAGAAAGCTAGAGAGAAAGCTCAAGCTAGACAACAGAGTTCTCACAACAAGAATGCCAAGGAGCTGAAAGAATTGTGCCCAGGAGAAAAAGTGTGGGTGAAATTTGATGAGAGTAGTAGATGGCGCAAAGGTGTGGTAGAAAAGAAGTTGGAGCAGCCAGAGCGCTCATATATGGTACATATGGAAGACGGCAGCTTGCTTTGTAGAAACAGACGCCACCTACATCCCAGGTTGGAACCAGTTACAATCGAGTCAGCACTTACACCAACATATCCAGCAAAGGCCAGATATTTTAACCAGTACCCAGAACAAGCCATACACACAAATGAAGCGGCAATAGAGGGTGATTGGGCAATGCCTATTCCAGGTTGTTTTAATGCTGGAATGCCTAGCAGTAGCAACAAGGTTGAAATACCAAACATTAGGGAAGAAAAAGAAAGGGAAGTGGTAAGTCAAAGAGGTGAGCTCTCTCCTTGCACAGGAATACCCCCTGAAACTAGAACACAAGCACTAACACTCAAGGGAAGAGCCACGCACTCTGGTAGACTTTCCAAACCACCGGTTTGCGTGAAATTGAGCATAGACTGCGACAATGACAACCACTGCCAGCCAGTCTGCCCATGATCCAAAATATTTCTACATGAGAAGGAAAATGAAATATATTGCTTTTGCTTGCTTGCTTTTTATTGCTTTTGTTATTTGCTTGTATTTTGCTTTTGCTTATGTGCTTCCTTTATAGGTAGTGGGTCTCCATTAAATGAATATATTTAAACCTGAAGTCTGACGAAGGAGTACGTTACAGAGGGAATACGTTACAATACCCTGGGGCATATATGGTTGTTATGAAAGGTGATGCTCGTATAAACTTCAGAGAGGGGTCATTTGAATGGAAATTGAAAGTTATAGTTCAATTTTTAAGAGTAAAAAGAGATCGGAGGGCCACTAGCCCCCCACGCCCATTTGTCCACAACCCCATCCGATACAAATTTCGAGATAGCCAGGCTTTTAAAATAGTTCAAAGGTCATATAACAAAAACGCTGATGTCAACACAACCCCCCAGGGCCCTGAGAGCAGGCGTTTTAAGTTATTTCCTGGGTATATATGGTTCTTACGAAAGGGATGCTCGTATAAACTTCAGAGATGGCTGATTTGACCGGAAATTAGAAGTTCTAGTTCCTTTTCTCAGAGTCAATAGAGATCGGGGGGCAACTAGCCCCTCCCCCCTCCACATCTTTTTCTTCCCCAAACCTATCCGATAAAAATTTGGGGTCAACATTTTGTTAAAAATGGTTAAAACATCAGATATTAAAACTCCAGGGTCCACACAATCCTCCAGGGCCCGGGGGCAGGTATTGTAAGTTATGCCCTGGGGATATATATGGATCTTATAGAAGGGATGTTCGTATAAACTTCAGAGAGGGCTCATATGATTGAAAATGATAAGTTCTGATTCAGTTTTAAAGAGTCAAAAGAGATCGAAGGGCAATTAGCCCCCCCACACCTTTTTTTCCATAACCCATCAGATAAAAATTTCGTGATAGCCATTTTGTTACATTAGTTCAAACATCAAATAATAAAAACTCCGAGGTTAACATATACCCATTTTTTTTACTTTGATATTGCTACTTTGATACCGGTTTTGTACTTTGATGAACATTTGACTTTAAAAAAAGTTTGATTTTGAAATAAAGAATTCTTAAAAACTTTAAAATTTTTGCCATCAAAACGAACAAAAATTAATTAAAAAAAACTTTCCAAAAAAGAAGTTTTTCAAAGGAATGTAAAGGCCATGTTAAACTTAAGATTAGCAGATACAAATACCTGTTAAAACTCAAACTCAAAAGGACCAGAAATTACTATTAAAGAGTAAATGAAACCCAAAACGAACAGAAATTAAATAACCAATCATAGAAAAAGAACATACAACAAGTAATAATATCAACGAATAGATAAATCTCACAGCGAGTAATGCTTAAATTGAAAATGCAAATCAAGCTTAAAACGAAAAAAAAATGCTATTGAAGTATAAATGAAACCCAAAACAAACAGAAATTAATAAAAACAATCAATGCAAACAAACATACAATAGATACTAATGTAAATGAACAAATCAATTTTAAAACGAGTGAAACTTAAATTGAATATGCAAATCAAGCTTGAAACTAACAAAAATCACTACAAACAAGAGTTCGGGTATCGCCTCCTTTTCTCAAAGTATAAGTCTAAAACCTACTGCGTCATTGGAGCTTTATTGAAAATGAATTTTAATACAAATATTTTTTTTTTTGCACTTAATATTGAAAATAAACATTAAAATTACAGTAAAATTTTGAACTGATGAGTGTTCAGCAATTTATTATTATACATAAAATATTCAGTTTAATTTATTAGTTCTTTTCAAAGCTTTTCAAGGCGAAAATAGTTATAAACAATAAGTAGAACAATAGGAAAATTTTTATATAAGACAGTGGAACGCAACTTTAAATGAATATTTCGACCCTATATCCAAGGGCCGTCCTCAGATCCTGGGTCGAGACCGTCCTCAGGACTCAATCCTGGTTGAACAATTGTGTTTTTGAAAATTTTAAAAAACTTTCTTCAGTTTTAATGAATGAATTTTAATGTGAGTTTCTTTTATATTGTTTTTTTTTCTTCGTAATTTTTGCTGAAGACGGCCATTGGATATAGGGTCAAAATAATCATTTAAAGTTGCGCTCCACTGTCTTATATAAAAATTTTCCTATTGCTCTACTTATTGTTTATGATGGAAAGGCAGTGTGGTCTTCCTCACTGTTTACGAATTTCACTACAGACAAAAGTTTGGATACTGCCCCCTTCCTTAACTGTAAAAACCTAAAGCCTACTGCGTCATTGGCGCTTCACTTAAAACGAATCATATTACAAATATTTTCGTATCCAGTTTTTGCAGCATTGAAAATGAAAATAAAATTAAAGTGAAATAAAATCTTGAACTGATGGATCTTTCAACAATTACTATCATTATACATCAAATGTTCAATTTGATTTTGTTTATACTTTCCAAGACTGTTCAAGACACATATAGTTTTCAGTAAATTGCCAATGACGCAGAAGGTTTTAGACTCTTACAGTGAGAGGAGGAGGCGATACCCAAACTCTTGTTTGTAGTGATTTTTGCTCGTTTCAAGCTTGATTTGCATATTCAAATGGAATATATCTTTTAGTGCATTTTGGGTGGTTAAAGAGAGGGCTAAAAGCCAAGTTCCTATTTTTGATAATTGCTGTTTGTTTTAGGCTCATATTTATTGTTAATTTGTTTTACGTTTGTTTTAGGTTTTGTTTACTCCTTCACATTAGTTTTAAATCGATTAAGTTTGTTTTATTGTTTGATTTTACGTCTACTTAATTGACGTTTAACTTTGAGTCAGCAGAGAGTGTGCGTCAATTGAATGTAAAATTCAATTTGTATTCAAAAGAGTCGCTCTTTTTTTACTGCTAATCAAACAGTTCGTGGTAACGAACTGTAAGTAAGGAGCGACCCGGCTCAATGGTGACCGAAACTATAGAAAACGAGTTTTTGATACCAATAGATACATCAAAAGAATCAGATTTCAATGTTGAATTCAAATATATAACTTTTATCAAGTTTAGTCCTATCCATCAAAAGTTACGCGCCTGAGAATATTTGGCTGATTTTCGAAAAAAGGGGAAAGACCCCCTAAAAGTTATAGAATCTTAAAGAAAATCACACCATCATATTCAGCGTATCAGCGAACCCTACTGTAGAGGTTTCAAGCTCCTATCTACAAAAATGTGGAATTTTGTATTTTTTGCCAGAAGAAAGATCACGGATGTGTGTTTATTTATTTATTTATATATTTTTTTTCTCCCAGGGGTGATCGTATCGACCCAGTGGTCCTAGAATATCGTGGGAGGACTCATTTGAACGGAAATTAAAAGTTCTAGTGCCCTTTATAAGTGACCAAAAAAATGGAGGGCAACTAAGCACCCTCCAACGCTCATTTTTTTCCCAAAGTAACCTAATGAAAATTTTGAGAGAGCCATTTCGTTCAGCATGGTTGAAAATATGATAAGTATGTCCTTTAGGATGACTTAATCCCCCGAAGTCCCCACTTAATCCCTGAAGGGTGGAAAGTTATGAACTTTACCCAATGTTAACATATAGTATTTGTTATTAGGAAGTATACAGACTTTTTCAAGGGGGATTTTCTCTGGTAGTAGGTGGGTGGGTGGGTCGGGGGTTATTTGGGAAGATCTTTCCATGAAGGATGTTTTCATGGGGGAAGGGACATTGCTATGAAGGGGGCGCCGGATTTCCCAGCATTATTTAAAAAAAGATCAGAAATTAAATATAAGAAAAACAAGTTTTCCAACATAAAATAAGGAGTAACATCAAAACTTAAAACGAACAGAAAATATTACGTGTATGATTGGGTTCACCCTCTAGTCAATACCTCGCTCTTTAAGCCAAAGATTTTTTAGTACTTTCATAAGAGCTACTTATTCTAAATAACGGCATTTGTGATTAAGGATTCATTTTTAAAGAATTGGAACTAAATTCGAACCTTAACTTAAAGAGTGAGGTATTGACTAGGGGGCGAGCCCCCTAATATACGCATTAAAAATATATGAATATAGAAGATCGTTACGTAAGTTAATTCGTAAGTTACGTATATTTGTTACTAATAAAAACGTTCGTAAATAAAATTAAACAAGTTTCGAGAAATCCATTTAACCAAATACAAGTAAAATTAATATACAAATTTTGTTTTAATTATTCATTTACGGTGAGCCAAAATCAGACCCTGCATTAATTCAAAAATGTTCAAAAATTAAATAAAAAAAAAACAAGTTTTTTTTAACTGAAAGTAAGGAACGACGTTAAAACTTAAAACGAACAGAAATTATTCCGTATATGAAAGGAGCTGTCCCCTCCTCAACGCCTCTCTCTTTACGCTAAAGTTTGGCTATCTCACAACTCTTATTTTTTTTAAACAATAAAAAACTTTAGCGTAAAGAGCGAGGCGTTGAGGAGGGGACAGCCCCTTTCATATACGGAATAATTTTTGTTCGTTTTAAGTTTTAACGTCGTTCCTTACTTTCAGTTAAAAAGAACTTTTTTTTATGATTTAATTGCCTTAAAAAAGAGGCTGTCCATTGTCCAAACCTGGTGGATTTTAAGAGCTTTACTTGTTCTGCGTGCCTTAAAAAACTTCCGCCACTCGTGGCGCGCATCACCAAGAGTACCGGATTTTTGAAAGTAGGCAATCTCTCGCCATGAGAGTTTTGAAGTTTCTTTCACCAAGATAGTAATTACATGACTTTGGTTAAACATCCGCTTTTATCAGTTAATGATGTTTGTTCAAATAAAACCTAATTGCACGAGAAACCCAAACATTGTTCTGCCATAAATAACAAGATATTATTTTATTTATTTCTCTTGGTCAAATAAAAAAAATATAGTTTTCTACGAAAGATTACGACCAAATTTAAAAATTTAAACGACCTTTTCCTATCAATATAAGATATTAAGTTGTTTGATCAATCACCTTGAATAAATCAGTTCAATGTCTGAATCCTTCGTTGGAATTAAATACAAAAACAAGTTTTTTTTCAACTGAGAGTAAGGACCACCATTAAAACTTAAAACGGACAGACATTATTCCATGTATGAAGAAGGCTGCTCCTTCCTCAGTCCTAGCTTTTTATGCTAAAGTTTGACAATAAAGTTTGACACTTCGTGTCACAATATCTTAAGACAGACTGCTCGAACACAAGACAGTTGAATTTGGATTAGAAGTATTTTCGAAGAACTTCAAGACCTTAGCGTAAAGAGCGAGGGTCGAGGAAGGGGCAGTCCCCCTCATATATGGAATAAATTCTGTTCGTCTTAAGTTTTAATGTTGGTCCTTACTTTAAGTTAAAAAAAAAAACTTATTTTTATTTAATTCAAATAAAGGATTCATAGATTGATTTGATTGAAACATTGCATTCAAACAAAGTGCAACCCACTGAGCTTTCTGCTTAAAAATTGATAAGGAGGGGGATGGGATGATACAAAAAGCCACTGGCCCACTTTTTGCCTCAAATGATCCGAATCCAAAATTTAAGAACGTTTCCAATCCGTACAAAATGCTACCCGCCTACCTTTTTGATAAGAAGTTGGCAAAAGGGAAGCATTGCAAGTGCAGCTTTTCTGATATGTTCCATACTAATACAGTAGTCAGATTTTTAGAATTTCCATAATGGCGTATCTCATAATTGTATTTTTTGTATAGAAAGTTCAATGTCTTGTGCTTGGATCGGCTCATCAGGGCTATTGGTCAGTGTTTAAAAAAACAAAAAAAAAAAAAAAAAAAAAAAGCGAATGTGCTTATTCAAAATTAGATTTTTTTGTCCATGGATCCACTTTTTAAAATCACTAATAATTACGGAGATTCAGTTTAGCTCCAATTTGCACAAGAAATACCATTCATCCGCATCTGTCCTAAAAGTAGAAAATGCAATGACAAACTCAACCAAAAATACTCACAACTCTTGGAAAAACTTTCCTTTATGAGCTTCTAGATTTTTCAATTGTTCTAAGTGGTAATTCTGGTAAGGCAGCAAGGAAACCATCCAACATATTAAGCAATATTAAATACTACTCTAACATTAACTGAAACTGGTGCCTGTCTGCTTCCCTGCTAGAACAAAGCTTTCCACTCAAAAGCAGAAACATGGATCAAAAAGAAAAAAACAATGGAAAGCTTTATATATGATAATTTCCTGATGGCTCAAAAATAACTACTCCAGCTCACTCACATTGTGCTCTGGTTCAAGGACAATTAAAACTATCCTCTTTAGTCTAAGGTCAAAATTATATGTATCTTTCCATAAATGTTATGCCTTATTCATCAATGCATTTGAGGTCCAAATTTTCCTAAAAAACCCAGGGTTGGATCCTTACCACTTTCCTGCGAAAAAGAATTGACGGCAAACAGAAAAAGGAAAAAAGAAAAAAAAAGGACAAAACGAAACCTCTGTACAGTAATAAAGTATTTTACCAGAGTTAGAAAATCGTAAAATTACCTGTATAATATATTTCTTAAAATGGAGAGCTTCTAAGAATCTTAAGAACGAGTTATAGTCATGTGAGTCCATAACATATTTTACTGATAGGTAACGGAAGAACGGCGGCTTTGCCACCGGTCCCCGGCACGGCTACGTGACAGGCCTGTACATAATGATTCTCATTGTCACTTGTCTTCTAACCGCAGACAATGTGAACTTCTTCTTGATGTCATGGCGTCACCATAGGTTTGAAACAACTACCCCGGCGAAAATACAAATTCTTCCTTAAACTTGTCACCTATTTAGATCGTTCTTGAGGCCGGAAAGGTCAATATGCCAGTTTTAAAAAAAATAATATGTAACCGATTTCAAGAATAAAACACATAGATACACAATTGTTGCTCGTTTAGTTAATTTAAAAAACGGCATATAATTCTTACAATAAGATATTTTGTTGGCGGTTGTCGATGCTTCCTTCCACCGAGCAATATGTGTTTTTCATTAATTTTTAGGTGGTAGCAGAACTTTTTAGCAACGTTGCCTTTTAACAAGATCAACTGCCACGTACAATATACCACGATTAAAAACAGGAGTACAAAGGTCGAGTCAAAAACATTTGAAAGTTTGACCTTGTGAATTACGTAGTGTCATTGCAAGTGCAGGTCGCAGCAGAAATTGATGTCGTTGGACAATATATTCAAGCTGACATTTACTGGAGTCGACCGTAACTCGAGAAATAGGAACTTCGTTTCCTAGTTTTCCCCAGTAGCCTAATTATATTCACCTTAACTATGTTGTTACATAATTCAGTAACAATAAGGTGGGTTCCATCCCAAATCCCTTCTGAAATATCCAAGCTACGTAAAAGCATAACTATTGTATTTTTCTTTTTTTAAGACATGGGGTGGCAAATATACAGTGTAAATTCGAATTCTGGGCTTCTAGAATGAATTAGATTCCTCCTTCCTGTTTGTCTTTTACAGAATCGTGACTTTAATAAGATTTATGTTCTTATGGGAGAAGATCGATAAATTTCACATTTATTTTACTAGCTTCTTTGTTGAGCGAAGCTAAAATAACGCGATCTTTCATTAAATTGAAATTTTGGTTTTAAAGACATTCTCCAAATACTTCCTTAATTAGATTACCACTGAAAATTGAGCCGTATATAATCGAAACAATCTGGCACAGTGAAAAGGAGTTGCACGTTTTGTGGCTGTTGTCTTAGTGAAGCAGCACGTTGATTAAAATTATCCCCCTCTTCTTACTTTTTCATGTAGCCTTTGGCATGGTTTCTTGTGTCTCGCAATATTTCTTCCAAGAAATCCTTTAGATTACGAGAGATCCCGTAATTTAAAGGATATGCGAGACGTTCTTCAACAGCTTTATTGAGGTCTAAAAAGTATATTTGACCATATGAAGGTGGTTCGAAATCACCTTTATTGGTTTGAGATGGATGTGTCTTTAAATTGATTTTGTGATACCAGCTATTTTAAAAGCTAAAGACATTACGACTATAGATGGTACGATCATCACTTACTTTGAATGTAGCTAGAGCAAAACATGAGTTCAAGTTTCGGATTCGTTCGTGGAACTATCTAGATAGCAAGTGACATCCTAAAAAAAGGTAACCATATTCATTAGGAAATTATTGAGGTGGCAGAGCAATTCGTCCATGCAAGCAGCAATCTCAAAATGAATTACCTTTGTTTGTTACTCTTTCCTCGGGAAAATAAAAGAATCCACAGTGAATACATGCGCTGTTGAAAAGTCCCAATGACTTGTAATTAACATTTGTGAAGTTTACGGGATCTTTGTATGTTTGTACTGGTTTTCTTACCATCGGTAGTTGGCTTCGAAGATTGCAACGACGTTATTCTTCTAATCTAATATTTCTTTCTTCTTCACTTTCAATTTTGAATCGTTCTGATTCTCACTGTCGCATGTCATCTAACCGCAAGTGTCTTTGTTCTTTGCTTTAATTATTTACAAGTTCTGATTATCACTGGCACTTGTCTTCTTACCGCACGAATCGTTGTTCTTCAATTTCGTTGCAAGTGCCTTTGTTCTGACTTTCATTTTTAATTGGTTTTGATTCTTGTTGTTGCAAGTCTCCTAGCCGCATTGTTCTTTCTTCTTAATTTGTTTTGATTTTCATTATTTCAAAACATTTTTCAATATACCCTTTACTTTAGCTGCCCATATTGGTCTAGTCTCATTTGATGGTCCAGGCCGTTCATTTTCACCCATTGTAAATTTATGTTGTTTTGGTCGTTCTCTTGGACGTATCTCATTTGATAGTTCAGGTGGTTGGACAAAAATTTCTTGTTTTTACTATCAAATCATCATTTATAATGATTGTAAGTTTGCGTTTTTGGGTCGTCCTCTTGTCATATTTTTTTTTACAGTTATTAACTCCTTAGAGCACTGGTCGGCAACCTGTGGTCCATGGACCACTGGTGGTCCACGAAAATGTTCAGGTGGTCCAAGAAGAACAGGGACTATTATTAAGCAATATCTATTTTTTGTATTTCATAAACATAGCCTAATAAAAGGAAAAAAATTAAGAAAACTTATCATAGAACAAAAATTTTAAAGTTACATTTAATATTATATAGATTTATTGTGACTGAAAGAGGCTAAAAAAAATTGAGATGGGGTTTTGTTGGCACATTCAACGAATTATGCTGCTGTACATTCTTGAATCAGCCCTTCTATGGCCGGATGCATTTCCTTTTGCCTTTCTATTTCTGTGAACAAATTTCAGCGAAAAAGTTTCATTCTGTTTCAACTTTCAATCCAGTCTCCAGTATTAGTTTAGTTCCTAAGAGACCTATACGTGCCTGATTTTCTGCGGCCCGGCATAATCTCCTTGAAAGTAAAGTAATACTTATGTGAGCAAGTGTTCTCAGTGTTGAAACATGTGGAGTACACAGCCATCAATTTGGAAATTATTTAATTATTAGACTTTCCTGAAACTATTGAGTAAGACCCATAATGAGTGAGAAAAGGCAAGTGAATATTTTGCACTTCTTTGGAAAAAATAAAGATACAATGATGAATATAGCAATAATAGTCAGCTGATCAGTGAATTACACTTACCAGGGCATCCACAGTCCTCGTCAGACAATATTACAAAGAACATTCAAAAAGGAGGCGAAAAGAGAAACGCAAATTATCAAGAAAATATGATTCAAACTACCTGAAATTTGGATTTATTCAAGAACCTGGTAGTGAGCTGGACCCAAGGCCTGTTTGTGTTATTTATCATGAAAGTTTATCTAACGACGCCGTGAAATGTTAAAAACTTAAAATTCACTTGCAATCAAAACACCCAGATTTAATTGACAAACCACTTGAATATTTTTAAAAAGCGCTTGAAGGTATGAAAAAGCAAACAGGGGCTTTAAAAAATATGGTTGCTGAAGACAAGTCCCTATTAATGGCTTCCTAATTGATAGCACCCCAAATTGCATAGAATGAAAAACCATATACGGCAGGAGAAGACTTAACCTTGCATATTACAAGCGTGTGTGAACATGTTTTGAGAAAACAGGCTATCCGAGAGTGAAGTTAATTCCTATGTCTGCTAACACTTTTAGGTGCAGAATTGAAGAAATTGCTGAATATATGGAAAATTAAGTTATAACAATGAGGGAAAATGCACCAGTTTGTTCAATTCAACTTGATAAATTTATAGACGTCAGTAACAAAGCAACTGTCTTTAGGTTTACAAGGGTTGAGTTTCAAGGAGAATTACAAGAAGAACGTTTTTTCGAAGCAAGAGTAACTAGCTTTGAAATTTTTAAAGCACTTGATAGTTATTTCCTGAAGCACAAAACTGAATGGAAAAAAATGAATTGGCATTTGTACAGACGGTCTTACAAACATGATGGACATTACTAAGGAGTTGTTGCAAAAGTAAAAATGTTAGTCACCCCGACATTTTGTCTACCCATTGCATTACACACCTGGGGTAAAAAAAAAGTCCTTAGAAATAAACAAAGGATTATCCTGTGCTATAAAACCTGAGAATGAAATTAGATATAAAGCTCTGAATTCTTGGATTTTTGAAATGCTCTGCAAAGAAATGGGTTCCCAGTATATTCACTTTCTTCTTCACGCTGATGTAAAATGGCTATCGAGGGGCAAAATAATAAGCCAACTGTTTGTCATGCGTGAAAAAATTGGATTACTTTTTCAACAACAAAATAATCAAAATTTTAAGGACTCTTGTCCAATGATGAGTGAGTAGCCAGGCTGGTTATGCATGGCAGATTTTTCTCTCTCTTAAATAAGCTAAAGACATCTTTGCAAGGAAGCATAAGGACGTGTTTACGTTACTAGGCAAGATAGACGGTTTTCGAAAAAAAAAAAATCACTGTGGTAAACCCGGTTGGTAGATGAACATCTAAAAATCTTTTCAATTGTTGATGAATACATGGAAGAGAAAAATCTCAACCGTCAAAGGATATCCATGACTATTCAACAGCACTTACAGTCACTGACATATTTTTTTCTTTTTTATTACCCAATGGAAGAAGATCCCTGACCTGGAAATATGTAGATAATAGATCCACATGTATCTAACATTTAAGAGGACAAATCAAACATTAAGGAAACATAATGTCTAATTGATCTTTCTTGTGGCGATAGTATAAAATTAAAATTCAAGTCATCTTTATCAAGAGCTCATTTTTGGGTCTCTCTAAAAAGCTACATATTTATGTGAAAAAATTTTTCATCCGTGACAGTAATTAAAGCTCGATACCACTCTCGGCTTGAGATTGCTGCAGCTCTTCGTCTTGCAGTAACATCATTGGAACTGAATCTCCATATCATGATGTCAAATATACAAGAGCGACAATAACACTAAAGACGTTGGTATTTTTCTATTTTAAAAAATAAGGAACCTTTTTCGAGAAAGAACATACATAAATAGTTAGATATACGATTATTGCTCGTTTGAAGAGATAACATACACAACAAAACTCACTATTAATAAATGTCTATTATTAACCATTTTGTTTATTATAGAACGATTCAGACCGATATTAATCCATTGGGTGTGTCCAGTTTAATTAGGCTTAGGCACACAACTCAGTCTCATATAACGTTTTGCAGGGTGGCTTTTAAGAAGACAAATAAATTTATCAATTTAAGAATTTACTATTGGCAGGCTTATCAGCTTTTTACCGGGATGAAATCTTTTCTTGGTATAACCTTGATTTTGTGATCAATGTTTAGTTGAGTTGGTTCTTGTTAAAAGAGGTGTTTAGAAACGAAAAGGGTTTTAGAACAGTTGGTTGGTATTAGTATTTTGTCGACAATAAAGCTTGGCCTAGATGCGAGTAGCTTAAAGCGAGACATCAAGTCTCACTGTTCTAACTTAAATACCCTGAGAACATTTAATTTTGGTCACTAATTAGTTATTTTGTTTTCAAGATCTTTAATTCTTATTTCAGTATCGAAGAATGAAGCAAATGTTAAGCTTATATTATAAGTTATAAATCTCTTTCAATAAAAAAAAAATGTAATTATAAAGGTAAATTTGCAGGTTTAAACATAAATTAGCTAGCACAAAAGTGAATCTATCTTGGTGTCTTTTCTTATGCTCTTTCATAATTCAATAATCGTTACTGAGGAAAATTTCAGTTTGAACCTTTAACTGGGGCTCAAAAACGTAAAACAGCCCATAGTAGCCAACAGTTTAATAACATGTTTTTAAAAAGAACTATCTAGTGAGAAAAAATTGCCGTTTGTAGCTGATTCGAGTATGATAATTTTGATTTGCCTTAGTTATAATAATAAAATGTTCCTGGGAACAAATTTGTAGGAACTTCCAAAAAGAGCCTGAAACCCCCAAAAATGACATCACATAAAAACTGACGTCATTCTTGGAGGATTTCTAGCTCTTTAAAATATTTTTGCAGACTTGTCTTTGAAATAACATTTTCCTATCAAGACTAAGAAAAACCACTATCACCATTCCGGAATCAGCAACAAACGGGAATTTTTTTCTCACTAGCCAGTTATTTTGGAAACATATTCTTCAACTTTTGGTTAATATGGGCTGTTTTGAGTTCTGCTAGGCCTTTAAGAGCTCAACATGTTTTTTTACATAAAACCAAAACAGTAATTCTTTTAAAAATGAAACTTTTACTTTTTCCTTACTCTTGTGTTGTGTTCATTTTGTCTTTAGTCCCAGCAAAGACGGATATAGAGCTAAATATTAAGGCGCGGGGCAATGTGACAAAGGTGCCAGTAATGAACCGAATTGACAAGTTTAATTAGATAAAAGTAAAAAAATAAAAAAAGCAACGAGGGGCGCCAGAAAAATCTATGGGCGGGGGGCAGGTTCTTCTCCCCTGTGACCCCTCTGGATTAACCCCTGAGTCCCAGGAAGGGGTTATTTCTAGTATTGCAATTTCTTTTTTCAAAAATACGCCGAGTTTGAGGTCTACCCGTGGCTCCAGTTAATTCTTCAAACACTATTTAATCTGGTCGCATCTGAAATATGGCCAGTCTATTTGAATGGATCTCAAGTTAGCTCTGTATAATCGCCAATAACTAATTAGTTAAGGATTCCAAGTGAATTTCGCGAGAACAACCTTAATTCTTAATGTTTAGAAATCGTAATTTTCTTTTAGAAGTGAAGGGAAAATATTATTTATTTGCTAGGGATACAGCTTTTAAAATTTCTTTATTACTCTCCGTCCAGCTACGTAAACTTCGCGGATATTTCTGTCATCTCCAAGAAAGACAAATTTTTGGACCAGCTCTTCCATAGTTTCAAATCCAAAGATGTCAATATTTCCAGCTTTTGGTGACAGATTCACTCGTAGGGCGTCAAAATCTTTGCCAACTTCAAAGTTTCCAACTTTGTCTGAAATGCCGAGTACTGAAAAAAAAATTATGTCGGCTTTTATGTCGGTTATTCATAATTCGGAACGAACTGATGGCTTATGGAAAGACAACACTCAATACAAACAAAAAATAAGGGCGAAACAGTTATTTCGATATAGTTCAGTTGGAAAACATAGCTTTGACACACTTATTTTGACTTTTCTAAGAAAGAGATTTTTCAAAGATTAGAATTAAACCAAATTAAACCAAAGACGAGTAGAAAATAAAGTCATATAATAATTCTAACTTAAATGAAAAGAATTCCATATCAATAAATAAATGAGATAAAAAAATGAACAGGAATTAAAGCGAATAATTAAGTCAAACTTAAAACAAAGATAAATTACCTCAAACATGAGTAGCGTCAAAGATGTCAATACCCGCTAAGCCTTATGAAACCCGCAGCATCCCTTGCGCTTTACTGAAACAATCTTTATTTCGAGAAATGTTTTTACATTTGTCATTACATCAACAATGACTCGTTAAAAAAATTATACAAAAGAACAATAAAGGTTTACAAATACGAGTGGTGTTCCCTGTCTCCATCCCCCCTCTTAAAAGCTATAGATATCTTAGATTTTATTTTAAACAATATATATTTTGAACAGTTTGATTAACACTTGTTAAACCATCAGCAACAACAAAATAAAGAAAATTACCATAAAAAAGAACATTTGTGTGTTTTTTTTTGTTTTTTTTTTTTGGGGGGGGGGGGGGGGTATCTGATTAAGATTTTGTCCTGTAATAACAAAGAAAAATTTTTGCATCAAATGTTAATAATATTTTACAGTAAAATTTTCGATGGAAGGGGAAGGGGCAATTTATCAAAATGGTTTGAAAATATTAGAAACGTAGTATCTTACATCTTGCTTTGAACGCTTGTATGTTAAAATAAATGCACTTTAACATCACTTGCTAAATAGTTGTTGTTCTGTTGTACAAAAATCAAAGCGAAAACAGGATTAGAAGATCAAAGAATCAATAAAATCAAAATAATCAATGCATCCAGATTTGTTTTCTGATTAGGGATCGATCAGTTCAAAAAATTTTAAGTAAAGTGTCTTCATAATATCAATTGTAAAAGCAGACCGAAATGGAATATTCCAAATAAAGTGGAATGTTTCGCACTAAGAATGAATAGATCCTTAGTTTTCTTCAAAAATAGTCTTAGTCCTCGATAAATCCCCTTGTTCCACCCAAGTCAAAATTTAAAACAAATAAGCCCCCTCTAAAATCTGTTAAAATTCAACTTGGTCCCTTAATCTGTTAATTTTCGTTTGCGAGATATTGCCAAACAACTTACAATTCAGTGTCCACTTGCATCCATACATTCGCTAAAATTTTCACCTTAATGTCTTAAGCCGTCTCTAAGATACAGCAGGTACGCCACTGACAGACTGGACGGACATAGTCCCAATTCTGGTCCATCTAGTATAGATACTTAATCGTGCATAAATTGTAAGTCTTATATAGGCTTATATTGCAAAAATATTTGTACCGTGAGAAGAAAATAAAATAACTTAAGTATTTATCTCCTTAAATAAAAGAAACTTTTCCTTTCATAAAGATAACTTCCCTTCAGTCTTAACAAGAAAGGAAGAGGCATGGTGATAAAAATATCCCCAAATATTTCACGGAAAATTCTATCGTTTATCTTATTTCCCATTTTAAACTTCTTTCTAATTTCTAACGAGGAGAGAAAACCTACAATTTATACTTATCAGATATTCCTTTAAAAACACCAAATAAAAGAGATGATTAATATTCGCATACCAACCTGATGAGTTTTAAGCAAGAACAAAAGTCCAACTTTGTATAGCTTTACATTGCTTTGTTCCTGTGAACAAAAGAGATATTAGCATTTCCAAATGTTCTTGACAGATTTCAAGAGCGGAAAATACTAGTTGATTTTGCAATACAAAAGAAGTGCTTTCCTTTGATATCTGAAATCAGAGGGATTTGAATATTCGCAAAAAGTACTTGACAAATTTCGGAACATTTTTTAAAACAAAGTATGGAATTCTTTACGAATGTGAGGTTTAAATGATTGATAATTGTGATAAAACTATTGGACTGTTGTAGAACTTAATAAGAATATTTTGTCAGCATAATGAGAGAGTGGGGGTGCCCCAAAAGGAGTTGGACCAATGGTGAATTAATTTTTAGTGATCAGAAGCGAAATCGGTGATATATCTTAGTGAAAATATAATTGGTGAGCAGACTTAAATCAGACTTAAATCAGACTTAGATCCGGTGCCATTATGAAATCAGACTATATTCGATGAATATAAAGCATTGAGGTACATTTTCGTCAGAGATTTGAGGTTCTTGTCGCATATTCGTACGCTGCTGTCCATATCAATGCAAGTCACAATAAAACTATTACTTTCTCAATTGTTTTTTTCTTCTATATATGTCAGTAGCTCAAATTTTAGTAAGTTTTTAGTTTTCCGTGTCTCCCGCATTGCTCTCAAAAGGAATTTGATCTTCATGAAACATTAAAGAAACTTGGTAAAGAGTTTGACTCTAGATATTATGGCTACGCTTCTATATTAAGAGTCCTTCAACAGTAAGATCAAGAGTCGATCATTTTTCCTCATTAGTAAATAAATAATTTAAAATCCCACCAGAAGATTAGACAGAGTTGCATTTTTCCCCCATTAGAACAATCTAATAAAAAACCCCGGTAGATTTGGCAACACATGATAAAATTTCCCCCCACTAAAATAAACTGTTGAAATCCCCCGGTAGATTTGGTGCTTTCTCTGTAAACTTGAAGGTAAACAAGAGAACTAGTTATGCTACAAAAGAAAAATTTAATCTAGTGAGAGATACGGACTTATAATAAAAAGTGTCATATTTCTAAGCCTAGAACCCTTAAGCTAATAATAGAATACCCTCTTAGAATATCTCACATAGGAGATAAATAGTAGTTTTCCCCTTAGTAGGCTGAGTAAAAAAGGTTAACTGATTGTCTTGTGTAATTTTATAAAGTTACAGAACAAATTAATTATTTCAAAAAACTGTCAATAAGTCAAAAGAACTAAGCGAACTATTAATAGCGCAAAAATAAATCGCTAAAAACGTAGAAATAACAAAATCTATTCCTCAATATGACGGATTATCAGATTTAGACGAGTTCAACATCCAATTGGCCCACTTTGTAGAGATAACTAAATACAGAGCTAAAATCACTAGTAAACATGCTCCTCTTAAGACTAAGAGGGAACCTTCTTGAAGCAAATCGAGAATACTATAGGGGAAGATAGCAATCTCCCAATAAATTCAATAGACAAATTACTAGCAGCGTTCCGAGACAGATTTATCGAAACGAGTTCAACAAACAAATTAAAACACGGAACAGTATGCTTTGATCAAACATAGCAAGTAAGAGAATATCTACACAGTATAAGGGTTTCAGTTGAAGCGAAATTTGGAAAAGAATCCGGTGAATTATATGACAAAATTATTCTACGTGCTTTCAAGCAAGGGCTAAACCCTAAACTTTATCACTTATTAATAGGTAAAAAAATTGAAACAATAGACCAAGCCGTACAAGAAATAGAAAAAGGCGATAGAAATTGATGCGATAGTCTTACAGCACTAAAAATCAACAATCAATAATATAGAAGAATCAACTACAAAACTGTCACGTGAAGTTTCTCCTGATTTCTTTTCAAGAGATAATTCACCAGTACCAAATAAAAATGGATCACAAGAACCCATTAGGCAAAGAACCGTACGCTTTCAGCCTACTAAACCCCTAAATTATGGAAACAATTCAACAATAATGAGATGCTATACGTATAACCGTCCCGGACATATCGCAAGGGAGTGCCGTTCTAGAAACAATTACGGCCAAATAACACCAAATTATGACAACCGTTTGTTCGGAAGAATAAACTCAAATACCTAAAGGTCAGGAATTATAGAGGATTACCCCGCAACGCCTACCAACAGGGCTTGGTGCATACAAACCCTTTCCCCAACAGACAAAATAGCTATCGTTTCCCGAACTCAAATACTCGGCAAAACATATACCAGTATAGTGCAAGGACAGCATTTCCTACTAGATTTAATAGGAATACGGGCAACAATAGTGGAAATTTTTTCATGTCGGCAAATTTTCCGACGGCGCGAAATGAACAAATACCGCGAGCCACCGGCGCATGAAATACAAACCCACGTAACAATACATGGCAAACTCGACAGACAAATGTCAATCAGTTGGCCAGGGAGATGCATACAAAACCTCTATTGCAAGTACCAACATACCAAATTAACCCACAGCGAAACGAATCAGGCCTCCTAAAAGAGTAGAAGGGACCAAGAAGGGACCCCGAATTTTTTATAGTTCCCATTCAATTATGGTACCGACTTTTAGTGATAATAATAATATGTTACCTATATTCAATGATTTTTGTGTGGCAAATATTTATTTTAGAGCACTGGTAGATTCTGGCACGACAGTTAACATAATAAACTCAAGTGTATTCAACAAATTCCCCTCGTATATGAGGCGATGGAAGGATTTTAATATTCCCAATTTAACTAGTGTAACAGGGCATAAATTAGATGCAAAAGGTTCAATTTGCCTAGATGTGAAAAAATATAATATAATTTTTCCTATCGACTTTATAATATGCAAAATTTTCTATACGAAGCCATAATCGGCGCCAATTTTTAAAATCAAATAAAGTGCTATTGGAAGTAGCGAATGATAGGCTTATATACCCAGCATATTCTTCTCCTCGACGGGTGGAGGAAGAGGATGAAACAGTGAATAGAATACAATCTTTTGTACCTCATTTATCGCCTCGTAGAGGATATTGTGTCTCCTGAAATTTACCCCCCTACGAGAGTACAGAGGTGAATTGGAATGACAAGTGGATTGAATCTACAAAAGCAAAAATACGCGATATGCAACAATATAGGTCTAATGAAATTAAGAAAATAGTTGAATTATGAAGAAAGTAATAAACCCCAACACGGTTCATGCCCAACCAACATTACTTGCGTCGGATATGACGCAACAAAACGCAAGTTTGAATGCAGTATCTACCGTAAGTAGTGAACTTGAACTTGAAGAAAACTATTATGGGTTTAAAGTAAAAAAAAACGAAAGTCCCTCCCAAATCAATGCAAAGATTTCAAATATCGCAAATGGTAGAACCAAAAAATGATAAATCCGAAATATGGTTTGTGTCCGCGTCGGATGAAATTCCCGAGAATCTGTTTTGCGGAGAACAGATCATATGCTATGAAAAAGGAGAAGGTTTCATTTGGGTAACTAATACCCATGAAAATGATAAAATTATGATAAAAAAGGGAACCTGCCAAGTCCAAATTCAAGTTATCTCGGAACGTGATTTAGAAAAGTGGAAATCCAAAAGAAACCTAGTTAACAGCATTAATACCTCAAATTACAAATACCCCCTAACTAAATCACAATTTTTAAACAAATTTAACATAGACCATATTATTGACATGGAACTAAGAAAAAAAATATTTGAGTTATTATGGGATTTTAAAGATCTGCTCTCCACATCTGAAGAAGATATTGGACTAATACCGTTTTATGAACACTCAATTTAAACCACTGGATTACCGGTCTGGAAACAGCCATACCGTATCCCGTACAAGCATAAGAATTGGTTAGTAAATAAAATTCACGAATTAGAAAGAAATAATATTATACGCCCCAGTATAAGTCCGTATTCAGCACCCAAAATCTTAGTTCTAAAGAAGAGTAGCGACCAAAGACTTGTAATAGACTATATAACCCTTAATAGGCAAGTGATTAGAGATAAATTTCCCTTGCCAAGTATAGATGAAATTCTTGACTCTATCTCAAGTAAAAACGAAATTTTAACCTCCTTAGATCTTACCCAAGGCTCTTGCCAAGTAAAGATTGCGGAGAAAGATGTCTATAAAAGTACGTTTTCCACAACTGAATGCGGTTCCTATGAATACTTAAGAGTACTTTGGACTTAAGACAATTTCAAGCGAGTTATGTAGACCCTTGTTACACCTATTAAGAGGATTAAAGAATATCATTCACTTCGGGGACGATGTGATATGCGTAGGAGAAAATGCAGAAGAACCTTTAGAAACATTAGCTGAAGCGTTCTAGAAATTCAGAAAGGGCAATTTAAAATTCCGGGCCGAAAAAGTAAATTTATTTCAACCTAAAATCAAATTTTTTGGAGTAGTGGTGACTCAAGGTAAGATATCTCCAGATCCTGACAAGATAAAACGTGTCAAAAATCTTAGACCCTCATGAACTATAAAACAATTAAGAGGAATCTTCGGCCTTTGTTGTTACTTTAGAAAATTTATACGCAATTACGCCTAAATTATGAAAACCCTAACGGAATTAACTAAAGGCAATTCCCAAAATATTACTTGGTCCCAGGAAGCTCAAACTTTCTTTGACCGTCTCAGGAAGGTACTTCTGAACCAATATTATCGTTACCTGATTTCAAAAATGTATATTTTGTGGTCACGACTGATGCCTCATCGAAGGGCATTGGAGGAATTCTATCTCAAATAAGTCCTGTAGAAGATTCTAACCCTCCACAGGGAATCTCTGGTCAGAAAGAAAAAGAAAGAGTTATATGCTACTCAAGCAGAACTTTGCCGAAGGGTGAAAGTAATTATTCTGCCACAAACTTAGAATTATTATCTATAATCCACCACCTGGACGAGTTTAGACACTATTTAGTGGGGTGAAAATTTAAGCTACGTTCGGACCATTAAAGCCTGCATTACTTGCGCACTTTCAAAAACCCACGGGAATTCTAGCTAGATGGATAATGAAAATCCAAGATTTGGACTATGAGTTCAAATATCTAAGAGGCAAACAAAATGCACCTTGTGATTACTTGAACAAATTCCCAGACAATATCACGTCGGATGCCGAGCAAGAAGAAATTAATGCAATCAATTTTAAAAGTAAACGCGAATACAAGAAAAATAAATCTAATGGCACAGTAGAAGAAAAGGAGAATAACCACTGTCCCTTATCCTTGGAAATATATAAAAGGAACCAAAATATGGACGAAACGTGTCTAGCACTTATTAACTATTTTGTAAATGATAATAATTCACCAGATAAATTCAAAACCCCTAGAAGGAAATAGATAATTTTTATTATGATCTTGATGAAGAAATCCTATGCAGAATTATGACAGCTGAGACAAATAGAAACCAAACTTCATTAGTCCCCGTATTACCCCAAAACTTGGTAATACCTACTTTCGAATTCTTTAATTCGAATACAGGCGGACACTTAGGAATACTAAAACCTTCCATAAATAAAAAAATATATATTTTCGTTCCATCGGCGTTAACCAAACTCAAAGACTTTATAAATAGATGTGAATCATTTAATTTGAGAAAAAATCTCGAAGCTTATCCTAACCCTCCAATGGGAAAAGTCCCAGTAGCAAGGTTCCCTTTCGACACTATTTCATTTGACTTGTATGGAACCAGCGGAGGCTTACCTGTTTCCAACAGAGGTCATACTTGTTTTCTTTCAGTAATAGATCACTTTCCAGATTTACTTTTCCTAAAGCATTAAAAAATCAAGGCGCGTATGCCACAAGCAAGGCATTGGCGAAATTATTTTCAAAATTTGGGATAACTAACACGGTAATAAGCGATATCGGAAGTAATTTTGTTTCCAAAGTAACAAAAGATTTAACGAGTTTTCTTAACGTAGAGAAGTTGGTAACTTCTCCATATCACCCACAAGCCAATGGTAAATTAGAAAATAGGCACAAAATATTTTCGAACGTCTTCAGCATTTACACGGAAGATAACAGGAACGACTGGGACCAAATTTTACCGTATCTAACCAACGTAATTAATATAGCTTATTCGGAGACAACTAAAAAAAGTCCTTTCTATTTATTATTTGGCCGTGACTTTCCGAATACCTTATCAAGATATCATTGTGTCCTGACAATATTATAATAAAACAGAAGATTACAAACAAGATTTCATAAATAGAATGAGGGAAACTAACAAGGTAGTTAGGCAAGAGTTGGAAAAATCTAAAATAAGTTATGAGCTAAGAAACCTACCAAAAATTAAGGGGGAAATAGATTTCAAGATAAGAGATTGCGTGTACTTAGAAAATGAAGCGAAAACTGAAGGTAAAAATTTTTCCAATAAATACCCTGGATACTATGGATTTAATAAACTTCTCAATAAAAAAGAGTCAAAGCCAATTGCCTTGGAAACCCCAAACTTCCAAGGACGCCCAACAAGGAAAATATCACGACATCACCGTATCTAAAGTTAAGCTCAAAGAATTGTCTTCACGGAGGGAGACACTGGTGCCAAAAATTGCTCAACCCCCTGAAGACATGGCATTTAAACAATGGAGGAACCCTGCAAAAACATTTGATTCCTCTCAAGAATCTTTCAAGTCTCCCAAATAAAAATTCAAAAAGAGGAATTAGTAAACCTTCTACTTCTAGTGGAGAGGAAATTTATGAAGGAAGAGCAGGTTCTACCTCAAAATTGTAAAGTGCCACCCCTAAAAGCTCTAATGTGGAATCAACAAGGGCTATTTCTGAGGAATCTGACGGGGAATCAGACCACAAGGCAGCTAAAGAAACATGGAAATTAAGACCAAACTCAGTGGCCGAACATGCAAAAGAAACAGAGTTAAAGGGTCGAGAATACATGAAAAACAATACAAAAATTTTGATCTTATATCGCTGTCAAATCTTAAAAGAAAAAAACCGCAAGAAACCGAGGAGAAAGTAACCACACAATCGGGTAGGACGGTTAAAATACCTGATAGATGGAAATACCCATAGTTAGGGCAGAATCAAAAAAATTCTGGGGGCACGGCATGTCTATTTCTACTGACGGTTCAACCCCAAAATTTACTTTAACCTAGAGAAAAATCCAAGGTGCGTCAAATATGAAAGTGTGCACCACTCCTTGCTGGTAATTAAATATTATAGGCAATTCTTATTCAACCCTTAATCTGAAGAATACAGATCCCTAGGAAGTAAATTATTTCTGAAACGTAAGAAAACACACCAGATAAAAAGAGACACCCATAAGAGTAAAAATAACAAAATTAACATAACTAACAGAGATTCTAAATTCTAAACTAACACATTAAAACCCAAACCAAAACCCTGAAAACTCCAATTCCCCTAGGAATCTCGATAATAACAAATTATTTAAAATCCTACAAAAATGTACCATTCGTTAAAATTAAAATTACGCATTTGCAGATACGCCGACCTCTGACGACCTCTTGCGTATCGTCATTGCCGGCCAAGCGATAAATCGGAAAGAGGTAACCTACTTGGAACATTATTAACACCACTAGGTAGAATATTAACTTATTAAGAAAAAACATGATAAAATTCCCCAGTTGTCCGCAATTAAATAAAACAGAGTCAACATCCGAAATATTGCGTTTTATGTCCCCGCAATACTTCTGTAGTGATAAAATTTATGACTGAGACAATTGTGGTAATGAAGCCTGGGGCCACAAATGTAATATTATGCTTTAAGGCTGTGAACTTACACCTTATAAGTTCTCCGATAGCGCCACTTATAGTGCTAAGGACTGTGCCATATGTAATATTATGATTTAAAGCGGTGTACCGATCGCTTTAGTTCTTCCGGGGTGATTTTTCTTAAGCTACTTAATAGGCTAGGCAAGCTATAAAAATACTGAGAAAATTAAGTTTATGATCACGCCACAGCAATAGGGAGTGAAGAAAATTTATGATCACGCCACCCTCAATTTTTGAGAGAAAATAAAATGTGTAACTATATAAATTTAACCTCTTTTCCTCGAGTTATCTGAAGATCAATTACCTCTAATGTTATGTAGAAATCAGATCCCTGGGAACGTACCTTGGAGGCATACGAACTAATTATGTGTCATGCAACTAGGTACAGACATATAGAATAAAATAAACACACGTAGAAAGGCAATAGTTTTATTGTGACTTGCATATTAGGTTTAAAGCAGTGGTTCACTTCAACTGAAACAATGGTGACTGAGATACCAATAATGACTGATTTGCAATGCCTGAGTGCCGAAATGATTCTGATCTTAATAATGAGAGCACGAAAAACACTTTTCTTCCCTATATATCCTTAGTCCTGATCATGTGCCGTGATAGCTACCCCACGATTGGCCCAAGTCCTGTGGAGGGGGCCGCTATTTTGTAATTATGTTCGTAAACACATTACATTATGCGAACTCCTCGTCCAATAATTTGTTTTAAATATTTCTGATGATTTAAACGTTCACACCACTCTTATAATTTAAGATTCCTGAGAAACATTGTGTCTAGCATCTTTTTTATTACCAACTATCTTAGCGAAATTCAAAACTGAGTAGCGTCGTTCTTTGGCTGAGGCTAAGATGCAATTTCTCTTTTTGCTGATTAAGAACTTTTCTTTTTTGACACTAGATTTAACCTAATTAGAGGAAGTCGGAATTATACTTAGAAAGAAAAAGATTTTATTTTTTTTTTATTTTAAATATATCACATTTTGCTCACGATACATATTACCCTTCCCATTATTTAATGACGTCCCGTCATTAGGACTTGCTTGCCCTTGGGTTTTTGAAATATTCGCTATTTATTAACTATTTATTCTATATACTTTTGATTGACATCGTATTATTTTATATTTTTATTTTAGCTTAATCAGGAGTGCTAAAAATTCTCTCTATTACTTTTCTTATTTTATTATACATCCCTATCTAAAATTCATCTACCGGACTAAGATTATTCATGGTTCTAGCCTAGCTACTATACTAAAGATTTTTTTTCTACAT
This sequence comes from Artemia sinica, assembly GCA_027921565.1. Taxonomy (NCBI): domain Eukaryota; kingdom Metazoa; phylum Arthropoda; class Branchiopoda; order Anostraca; family Artemiidae; genus Artemia; species Artemia sinica. The sequence goes on from CM051272.1 coordinate 27,798,797, forward strand.
CTAGCACTGATTACTTATTCATTTCCAACAAGGTTGGGGCTATTCTACCTTTACATAGGATTTTTTTTTATTTTGCTGACTATAGGGCACACTGCTTCCTATCTATTCTACATTAAATGAAAAGTACGCCAACGCTACACCTAACTGTCTGAAAATCTAACACTGCATATAAGAACGATTTAAAACACACAATATTATGTTTACCACGTTCACTGGTAAGTATTAGGACACTTTCACTGGGGATGTTTGCTATGTAATATTAATGATAGAATATTGGAATTTTTGAGTTCTCGAAGTTATTAAGATGTAACATATATAAATTCGCACCTATTTCATCACCTACGTGTCTCTTTAGTGTACTCAATCCTTCTGTTGTAAATTATGGTCCTTCACTCCTTTCGTCTTCGAAAAATTTTTAACGCACTTACAATAAAGTTTCTTCTGGAACAGTTCGAGCATGGTTGTGTTCACACGACAAGCATTCTTTAATTGTCAAATGGGAAATGATACTTCCAACTACAGGTGTGGGAATATGCTATCAGATTTCATTTTCACCTGCTTTTTGATAGTTCATATGGTGCCTTATCATTAAGGGGTCGAACACTGGGACTGTGTTCATTTTCTTCTCAGCATATCATTTTTGGAATATTTTAAGGCACATAGAGAATGTATTTCTCGTATAAAATTGTTCAATCGTGCACTTAGGGATCACAGTTCTCTTATAAAATTGTTCGTGCCTGGCTTGCGTCTATTAACTTTTGCGGTGATTCCTTGGTTAATCACAGGGGAATTGAAGTTTGGATTTGGAATGGGTCGACATCAAACTTTTGTGACTCCTTCAACATATTGTCTTTAACTTGCGGGAAGAGTATATTGTCACTAAGGGGTTAATCACTGGGGTTAATTTTAGTTTCCGTAATTCAGTGGCTGGTTTCCAGGTCCATTTGTCAGAAATTATCTCTTAACATTTATAGGATAATAGAATATATGAACTTTTCACATAGAGGGGCTAGAATGGATTCCGAGAGATGGTCGAAAGGGATTCGACGCGTGAGTCTGTGACACATAAATAATTTTTGGGGTCATCAAATATCATAATTATACGGTCTGTTGGTATATGGGTCCATAATGATTATCAAAGGCGATATTTATGTGCTTATATCTTGTACTGGTCGATTGGGTTCTCAGGATTAATGTGATTATATAGTTCGATAGTGCACTGGATACTGAGATTCAAATATAATGTTACCTGATACGTAATATGGTTCGTGGTCGAGAAAACAACGATCAAAGGTAACTATTATTTTCGTAGACGAAGCTGGGATGAAAATTGCCTGGAGTGTATGGTGAGTACTCTTCGTTGGTTGAGGTATGATGAAAATAGATGCTACTAGGTTGTATCTTGCACTGGACTACGCAATGTAATGATCGATTTCCAATATGTCGATCCACTTCCTGTAATAAAAACAACGAGGCAGAATCACACGCTCTTTAAAACAAATAGTCATAATATATAATAAACAATACGATTAGCTACAATAAATTGTTAACGTTATACTACAAGGTAATATCAAGCATATGCCAATGTTAATATGCATATATTGTTTTTAACAAACTGGTATTGTTATTTCTCTTATATAAGAGATTACTTCTCTTAACTTTAAGTAATGTCCCTTATTATTTTCCTCGGCATACTTTATAACACACAATTTAACTTAATCTTTCTCAGCACTCATTTAATTCTATATTAGATTTAAAATAACCACTTGAATATAAGTTACGCTACATTATTAAGTTTGAGGTCTAATTTTACAACATATTTCATGCCTGCATTGTTCAAGCACGTCCGTGCTTTTTAAGAAACGCATGTTGGAGCGTCGTAACCGCACGGTTTTACGTAAACGACGCTACAATTAGGGAACAAGATATAGCAAGGACGAGTGGAGATCTCTATACCCACTCGTTTTCTAATGTCTTCCCTTTTTCTTGGCTTAGACGTTCTCATGGAATTCTGGGTTTAGCTTCTGCATTTCAACCGTTTACCCTTGTTCTTCTTTTGGTTTTCGCCTTCTTAGTCTCAGGATTTTTCCATAATTAAAAGTCAGTAAGGTTCTCATGGTCAGGGAAATCGCGAATACGAAACATACGGTCAATAGTATGTTCCACCAAAAAATTGGTTGAGATTAATCCGTATCTATCATCCACATACGTTAATCTCTGGTCTTCGTTCGTAAATAGGGGGATCTGGGAGTCTAATACTTCTCTTATTTTTGTAAGTTTTAGTGTCCCTTTATTCTTGTCTATTTTGACCATATCGAGGTTTTCATTTCCTCGTTTTCTATATTGGGAACAGTGTACGACAGGTTAATTGCCTTGAAGTTGGTTATTTTGTGACTTATTATATTTGTGGTCGTGGTAATTAACGGCGTTCGAACAGTTAACTCTTTAGTTACAAGTCGACATCCTTGTTTTATGGTTATCGTACCCACGTTTTGTAACAGTAATTGTGTTTTGTAACTTGGGTCTATTCTTTCTGTATTATTATAACAAGACAAAGTTCCAACAGTTTCTCTTGGAACAGAAAATAACAAAGATCATTTCTAAGGTGTATGAATATTTCTCGCTTAGTACTTCCTATCACGGCTTCTTTCAGTTGGACTGGATACATCGTACTGGAATAGTATGGGTAGATTTTTTTTTATATTAAAGGAAATTATTCGAACTAATCATATGCAGAGTTACTTTTTAATTAGAATTTGTTTTCGGGAATTGATATAGGTTGAACAAAATTTCTCTACAGCATTTTTATAGTCGTATGATTTTTACTCGTAAATTAAAAGTTTTTAAATTATTATTCCTTTATGACGCCTATCTATTAAAATCTTTTTTTATGGGTATTTTAATCTGTCCGGTTTCTTAACCATTCTACCTGACTGTGTCATTACTTTTTCTTCTGTTTCTCGCGGTCTTTTCTTTTTAGGTTTTGCTAGCGAAATGAGATCAAATTTTTGTATTGATTTTTCAAAAATTCTTGCCCTTTTAATACTGTTTCTTTTGCGTGCGCAGCTGCTGAAGTCGGTTTTGATTTCCCTATTTATTTAACCACTATATGGTCTGATTCGCCGTCAGACTCTTCGGAACTGGTTTCCGACGAATCCACATTAGAACTTTTAGAGGTGGCACTTTTTGAGGTATCACCTGCCCTTCCTTTGTAAATTTCTACTCCTCTGGAAGTAGAAGGTTTATTCTCTAAGTTCTCGCTTTGAGTTTTCAACTCGGGAGATTTAAAAGATTCTTGAGAGCTTTGAGAGGAATCAAAAGTATTTGCTGGGTTCCTCCACTGCTTAAATGCCATGTCTTCCGGGGGATGGGGCATTCTTTGCACTAGTGTTTCCCTCCATGAAGTCCACTGTTTAGTTTGACCTTGGACACAGTTATATCATGATATTATCCTTGCTGGTCATTCTTGGGAGTTTGATTTTTAGGCAATGTACTTTGATTCTTTTTTATTGGGAAATTTATTAAATCCATAGCTTCTTGCAGATTTGTTTTAGTTGAATCTTTGGGAGGAGTTTTCTTTACAGTAATACCCGGAGTTTCTACAGCTCTGTTCAATTCTTCCTGCAATGACAGGGGCCTTTCTATTGGTGTTGCAGGGGAAACCATGTCGTCTGGAAATCTTTTTGGGGGGACAAGGGGTCGAAATTCTATCGGGGAAAAATTGGGTCTTTGGAGATATTGTATAATCTAATTCTCCCGCGTTCTCTGATGATGAACTTTTTGAATCTTTTGGCGTTTTTACTCTCTCTGGTAGTAGGAATTTTCCTTTAGAAATAACTAAATTTTTCATAGCTAAAAATTCTTCAAAGTTTTTCTCATCGCTCTCATCCTCGAAATAGTCTTGCTTGAAATTAAAGGGTTTTAGCTCTTCCAATCTTGATTTAGGGGGCTCATTTTCTGCATCTGACGAATCAGTAGAGGAGAGACGTGATACCCATTTCGTTGGAAATTTGGCTCTCTTTTTGTTCGGCTAACATGTGCCCTGTAAGTTCTTCCACTGTCGGGGTTCTCCATTTTAAAAGTATAATCGTTATCGTACATTTTGACTATTCTGTACGGTCCAGAATATTTGTTGGAAAGTTTCCTGCCTTCCGCTTTTGCCTCGTCTTTTAGGTAAACGCAATCTCCTATTTTGAAATCTATGCTCCCCTTGACTTTGGGTTGGTTTCTTAGCTCTTGACTTATTTTGCATTTTCCAACTTTTGTTCTACTATTTTATAAGTTTTCCTCACCCTATTTATAAATTCTTGTTTGTAATCCTCCGAGTTATTAGAATACAGCCAAGATTCAATAATCTCATCGTACGGGATTCTAAAATAACGACCAAAAAGTAAATAAAATGGATTGTCTTTAGTTGTTTCTGAATAAGCAGTATTGATTAAGTTAGTTAAATAAGGTAAGATTTGATCCCAATCGTTCCTGTTGTCTTTTGTATAAATGCTTAATACATTCGAAAATATTTTATGCCTATTTTCTATTTTACCATTAGCTTGTGGGTGATAGGGTGATGTCACCAATTTCTCTATGTTAAAAAAACTCATTAACTCTTTTGTTACTTTTGAAACAAAATTGCTTCCGTTGTCACTTAAAACCTTATTTGGAATGCCAAATTTTAAAAATAATTTCGCTAACGCCTTACTTGTGGCGTAAGCGCCTTGATTTTTTAATGCTTTTGCAAAAGTAAATCCGGAAAAGTGATCTATAACTGAAAGAATAAAAGTATGGCCTCTGTTGGAAACAGGTAGTCCTCCACTGGGTCCATATAAATCAAATGAGACAATATCGAAGGGAATCTCACTACCGGGACTCTTCCCCTTGGAGGGTCAGGATAAGCTTGGGGTTTTTTCTTAAGTTACACGCTTCGCATGTACTTACAATTCTTTAAGTTTTGTTATTCCCGACGGCACGTAAAAATATTGTCTTAATTTATGGAAAGTTTTCGTTACTCCTAAGTGTCCACCTATATCTGAATGAAAATATTCAAATGCAGGTGTTATTAAGTTTTGGGGTAATACAGGTATTATTGATGTTTGGTTTCTATTTGCTTCAGCGGTCACGATTCTACATAGTATTTCTTCATCAAGATCATAGTAAAAAATTATCTATCTCTTTTCTAAGAGTTTTGAATTTATCTGGTAACGCATCATCATTCACAAAATAATTAATAAGTGCTAAACACAATTCGTCATTTTTTTGCTTTCTTTTTATATTTTCTAAAGATAAGGGACAATAGTTAACCTTATTTTTCTTTTACTGTGTCTTTGACTTTGTTTTTCTTACATTATGTTTGCTCTTAGTTTTGATGGTGTTAACTTCATCTTCCTCGGTTTCCGACGGCATATTTTCTGGGTATATTCTCAAAAAGTCACAAGCTGTATTTTGTTTACCTTTTAAATGTTCAAATTCGTAATCTAGGTCTTGGATTTTCATAATCCATTTAGCTAGAGCTTCCGTGGGGTTTTTAAATGTGTGCAGGTACTGCAAGCTTTTATGGTCTGATCGTAGTATAAATTTTCTACCGATTAAATAGTGTCTAAATTTGTCCAAGTGGTGGATTATAGATAGTAATTCTAAGTTTGTGGCCGAATAACTACTTTCGCCTTTTGATAAAGTTCTACTCGAATAGCATATAACTTTTTCTATTTTTATTTGTTTTGGCGTTCCCTCTAGAGGATTAGGGTTTTCTACCGGTATTATTTGTGAAAGAATAGCGCCAATACCTTTTGAACTAGCATCGGTTGTGACTACAAATTGTCAGTTTTCGAAATCAGGCAGCGATAATATCGGTTCAGAAGTAAGTGCTTTTTTTGAGACGGTCTAGGGAAGTTTGAGCTTCCTAGGACCAGGACCAGTAACATTTTGGGATTTCCCTTTAGTTAACTCTGTGAGGGGTTTCGCAATTTGGGCATAATTGCGCACGAATTTTCTAAAGTAGCCAGTAAGACCTAAAATTCCTCTTAATTCTTTCATAGTTCTTGGGGGTTTGAGGTTTTCAACACATTTTATTCTATCTGGGTCTGGGGATATCTCTCCTTGTGTTACTACTACTCCTAAAAATTTAATTTTTGGTTGAAATAAATTACTTTTTCGAGCCAGCATTTTAAGTAACCCTGTCTGAATTTTTCGAACACCTTAGCTAATGTTGCTAAGTGTTGTTCAGCGTTTTCTCCCAGGCATATGACATCATCGACAAAATGAATGATATTTTTTTAATCCTCTTAATAGATGCAATAATGGTCTACATAGTGCGCTTGAACTTGTCTTAAGTCCAAAAGGTACTCTTAAATATTCGTATGAACCACAATCAGCTGTTGAAAATGCAGTTTTATGGACATCTTTTTCGGCTATTTTCACTTGGTGGTAGCCTTGGGTGAGGTCCAAAGAAGTAAAAATTTAGTTTTTGCTTGAAATAGTGTCAAGAATTTCATCTATTCTTGGTAAAGGAAATTTGTCGCTAACTACTTGTTTGTTTAGGCTCTATAATCACCTACAAGTCTAAGATCACCATTCTTTTTTGGTACCAAGACACTGGTGCAGAATACGGACTTAAACTGGGGCGTATAATTTAATTTTTTTCTAATTCGTGAATTTTATTTTTTAACTATTCTTTTTGCTTATATGGCACACGATATGGCTGTTTTGCTACAGAATTACCAGTCTTTAAAATTGAATGTTCATAAAATGGTATCAGTCCGATGTCATCTTCAGATGCGGAAAATGCGTCTTTAAAATTCCATAATAATTCGCATAATTTTTCTTAAGTTTTAAGTCCGTAATATGATCCATACTAAATTTGTTTAAGAATTGCGATTTAGTTAGAGGGTCTTTTTAATTGAGGTTTAATGCCCGTAACTAGGTTTCATTTAGAATTTTCCCAGCTATTTAAATCATTCTCCGATAAAACTTGGATTTGAACTAAACACGTCCCCTTTTTTATTGTAATTGTATCATTTTCGTGGTTATTAGTTACCCAAATAAAACCTTCTCCTATGTTGTAAGATATGACCTGTTCTTCGCATAGCAGATTTTCGGGAACTTCATTTAACGGGATCGCGAGCCATATTTTGGATTTGCTATCCACTGGTTCAATCATCTGTGATATTTGAATTTTTTGCATTGTTTTGGGAGGGACTTTTGTTTTCCTTATCACGAATCCGTAATAGTTCTCTTTATTTTAATTGTCTATTAGATTCATGCTGGCGCTATGCTGCGTCATTGCGGCATCTTGCGGCGTCGCGTTGGGTTTTACTATGTTTTTCCATAATTCCGCTATTTTCTTGATTTCGTTTGACCTATACTGTCGCATATCTCATATTTTTATTTTCGCAGATTCAATCCACTTAGTATTTAAATATACTTCGTCTCTGCAATGTCTCTCAGAATAATTGAACAAATTTCTGATTATGCCATATCCTCCTTGCGAGACATGGGGTTCAAAAGATTGTGACAATATACCGCTAGATATTTTATTTACTGTTACGTCCTCTTCGTAAACCTCTGTTGCAATTTCTTAAGGTAGAAATTCCTTCCCCTACCTTAGCCAGGTTGACAAGCCTTTCGTTCACTACGTCTAATAATACTCTATTAGACCTTAAAAAATTTGCGCCGATAATGGCTTCGTACAGAAGGTTATCGCATATTATAAAATTTGTCGGAAAGATTCTATTATCCCTTTATACGTTTAGGCGAATTGAACCTCTTGCATCCAATTTATGCCCTGTCACGCTAGTTAAATTGGGATTATTAACTTTTCTTTGTTGTCTAATATGCGGAGGCAACATATCAAATACATATGAGTTTATAATGTTTGCAGTAGCACCAGAGTCAATTAAGGCTTTAAAGTAAACATTTGCTACACAAAAAATCATTAAATATAGGTAACTTGTTATTACTATCACTACAGGACGGTCCTACTATTGTTTTGGACCTATTAAATATTCTGGGTGCCCTCTGGGTCCAACTTATATTTCCGAGGGGCCTGAAACGTTTCCCTGAGGATCTATTTCATGCGTCGGTGCCTGTAATAGATATTCGGATATGTTCGTGGAATCTCTAGCTGTGGCAGTGCCGGCTGCTGGCGCTGACTGCCATTGCCGTCGGCTTGAAAAGTTTTCATTTCCCGTCGGCCAATTAACTATTTGCCGTCGGCTTGAAAAATTTTCATTTCCGTTGGCAAATTTTCGTGATTTCTATATAGCATTCTCCCATTATATTGGCTTTGGCGAGTATTTGAGTTTTCAAATCGGTAATTAATTTGTCTACTGGGGGGAGGATTGTACAAATTTGGCTGGTACGCGTTGTAAGGTACTGATTGCCGCAATCTTCCCCGGCTATAGCCTAGTGCACTACTGGCGCTAAAATTTGTTCTTCCAAACAAATGGTTGCCATAATTTTGCGTACTACCGACATCAATTCTTGTTGTGCGATTGGGGACATAACGGCACTCCCTCGCGATGTGCCCAGGTCGATTACAAATATAGCATCTTATTATTGTGGGGTAATTTTCATAACTAAATTATTTGACAGGCTGAAAACGTACTGTTTTCTGCCTAGCGGGTTCTTGCGTTTTATTTCTTTGTGGCACTGGGGAGTTATCCTTTGAAAAGAAATTGGGAGACGCCTGATCGCCCTTGAAGTTTTGGCTCCCGTTTGAATCGCCTAGGCTATTTATTTTTGCTTTACTGTGATTAGCCACCATCGTATCAACTTCGATCAATCGATCTACCTCCTGAACTGCAAGATCCAACGTCTGAATATTTTTGGATATTATCATTCTATATAGTTTTGGGGGTAGCCCTTGCAAAAAAAGTATTTAGTATGACTTTTTCATACAGTTCTCCTGAACCTTTTCCGTATTTTGCCTCTACTGAAATGCGTATATTATCAAGATATTCTTTTATGTTTTGTGAATGGTCAATGCATACCATTCCGTGTTTTAATTTATTTGTGGAACTGGTTTCGATAAATCTATCTTTAAATGCCGTTAACACTTTGTCCACCGTATTTATTGGCAAGCTGGCGTCGTCACCTACAGTATGTCCAATCTGCTTTAGAAAGGTTAAGGCCTGGCCTTTTAATCTTAATAGAAGCATGCCAACTAACGTTTTCTAGCTCTGTTTTTGTTAATTCTACAAACTGGGCCAATTGGATATTAAATTCGTCGATATCTGATTGTCCATTGTACTGTGGAATAGACTTTGCTATTTCTACATTTTTCACGACCAACTTTTGCGCCATTAATAAATCTTTTAATTCTTCTGACATTTTTTTTTGCGTTAGAATAACTCAAAATGAATTTATTTTTTCACTTAGCCTATTTTGGGGAGGCTATTATCTCCTATGAGATATTTTGAAGGGTTTTTCTATAATAGCTTAGCGATTATAGGCCTAATCATTTTTTTTATATATGTCTGTATTTCTCCAATAATTAAATTTAAGTTACAAAGTCTATAGCCTAATTAGTTCGCATGATTTTCTCCGATTTCCGACCGTGCCATTTGTAGCGATAAAAAATTTAAGGACTATTATGTTGATTGTGGTAATAAAGATTGACCGCATCACCCTCAATTTTTGAGAGAAAATAAAATGTGTAACTATATAAATTTAACCTCTTTTCCTCGAGCTATCTGGAGATCAATTACCTCTAATGTTATGTAGAAATCAGATCCCTGGGAACGTACCTTGGAGGCATACGAACTAATTATCTGTCATGCGACTAGGTTCAGACATATAAAATAGAATAAACACAAGTAGAAAGGCAATAGTTTTATTTTGACTTACATATTAGGTGTACACCAGTAGTTCACTTCAACTGGCAACAATGGTGACTGAGATAACAATAATGACTGAATTGCAATGCCTGAGTGCCGAAATGATTTTGATCTTAATAATCAGAGCACGAAAAACACTTGTTCGCAAACACATTACATTATGCGGACTGTTCGTCCAATAGTTTATTTTAATATTTTCTGATGATTTAAAGGTTCACACCGCTCTTATAATTTGAACTTCCTGAGAAACATTGTGTCTAGCATCTTTTTTATTACCAACTATCATAGCGAAATTCAAAACTGAGTAGCTTCGTTTTTTGGCTGAGGCTAAGATGCAATTTCTCTTTTTGCTGATTAAGAACTTTTCTGTTTTGACAATAGATTTAACTTAATTAGAGGAAGCCGGAATTATCCTTAGAAAGAAAAAGATTTTATTTTTATGTATTTTAAATATATCACATTTTACTCACGGTACACTTCGTTACACATAGTAAAAGTCAAAGTATTGATAATGTAAATAAATTATTGAGAGAATATGTCTTAGTAAAGGTAGCGGAAGACCTAAACTTTACCACACACTACACTTCCTCCTAAAATCATCCAGAAGCCCCCTAGAAGACAGAGGAATCCTAAGAGTAATAGCAAGTTTAGTATATTATAACTTCAGTACACGGGCAATGTTGACAACAGTTGAACGCCCTAGATTAGCTGTCACCATGGCGTTCAAAGTTCTCTTACAAAAATTCCAATATCCAAGTACCTCCTAATTGCCGAATTCATCACAGAAAATTGTTGGTGATTTCAGGATGACAATGGTATTACTACCATTTGGTCCCTTCGATTCCTAGCCATATCAATAGATCAAGGGTACAATCTACTAAAGGGAGGAAATTTCCTTAAAAAAATTATACAATTGCTGGAACCTTAATGACATAAACCCAGAAACAACATTCAGCACTTTTGAAGCTACCGCTAGAGATTATAACGATATAAAGAAAATTAATTAAACTTCTTCGGAGAAGATGAAAATTTCGGATGCAAAGTGTTCCTTGGTTCTGAAATTATTGTACATGAACAAAATGTTGCAATGCGTCATATATACAATTAATTGTCCCCATCGTAAAAATCATAAACAATCCGCTTTCCTTAGCCGAATGGTGTCGCAAAGTAATTCCTAAAAAAATGCAAAAAAAGATTTATCAAATACAACTAATATAAATTATTTGTATAAAAAGACAATATCAAAAGCTAATATAAAAAAAAGAAAAATTCACTTATGACTATCACACCCGAAGCAGAGTATTTGCTTATTGATCAGGATAGAAGAAAATATGCTTTGGCTAATCCACAAGACCTAAAAGATCAATCAAAAACCTAGTATGTCAGCTAACGTTATCTATTTATAATGTCGAATCTAGATCTTGTATGTTAAATATATTTTTAAAAGAAACACAACAAGAAGAAATCCATAGTTCTTTTGAAGCCTTAATAGGTGGTACTAAGCAAGAAATATTTATACACCTTAAAATTGATCTTTGGCTATTTTCTGTTCCAAAAGAAACTGTTGGTACTTTATCTTGTTATAATAACAATGAAAGAATAGATCCAAGTTACAGTACCGAATCGCTAATACAAGATGAAGGAACAATAACCATAAAAACAGGGATGTCGACTAGTAACTAAAGAAACTACAGTACAAACACCATTAATAACTACAGACACAAATATAATAATTCCTAAAATAACCAATTTTAAGGCAATCAACTTATCGCACAGTATTCCCAATATAGATAATGAAGAACTGAAAACCTTATTATGGTCCAAAATAGAAAAGAATAAAGGAACATTACCGCTTACAAAAATAAGAGAAGCATTGAATTCCCAGATTCCCCTATTTACTAATGAAAGACCAAAGGTTACCGTACTTGGAGAGTAGATATTGATTATTCTCAACAAACATCTGGGTGGAATATACTACTGACCGTATGTTTCGTTTTTATGATTTCCTTGACTATGAGAACCTTGCTAACCTTGAACTATGGAAAAATTTTGAGACCGCGAAGGCAAACCCCAAAGGAATATCACATAGAGACGACTAAAATGCAGAAGTTAAACCTGGAACCCCTTGAAAACGACTAAAAAAAGAAACAGGGTGGACATTACGAAACAAGTAGGTATAGATGTCCTCACTCGCTCATGTTATGTCCAGTCCCCTACTCTAACTATCGTTTACGTAAAACCGTGTGGCTACGACGCTGCAATATGCGTTTCTTAAACAGCACGGAAGTGCGTGAACAATGAAGGCATAAAAATGTATAGTAAATTAACACCTCACATTTAATGATATAGTCTAACTCATATTTAAATCACTGTTTTAAATCTTATTTAGAATTAAACAGGCGTTGAAGGACATTAAAAATAAAATGTGTGCAATAACGTATACTGAAGTGTATAATAAGAGACCTTACTTGAAGTTAAGAGTACAAAACTCTTTTAATATCGTCATTTCCTAAATCGCTGTGATTTTCTGATGGAAATTCTATGCGTTTGAAACAAGCATAGTAATAACGTTGAAATGTTGAAATCAATATGATTTTAACCTATCAATATCTGTGTAATAATATCAGTGTAGTTGCTTGTTTTTCCTTGTAGCATAATAATCACCGTTGAGTTTGCCTAATCGTATTGTTTACTATCACTTTTATATATTATAACCTACTCTTTATAAAGAAAAACATGTGATTCTGCCTAGATATTTCTATTCCAGGAAATGGAATGACCTAATGGAAACCAATCATCACTAATACATGATCCAGTACAGATACAACACAGTAGCATTTATCTTCATCATTCGTCAGCCAACGAAAAATACTCACAATAAATTCCAAGAAATGACGCAAGGACAATAATATTACAACGACCTATCACGTACCTTGTGAATCAGGTAGCATTACCTAGTAAATTTCAGTAAACAGTATATAGAAGAACTGCATAATAGCGGCAATCCTGAGAACCCCATTGAACAGCATGTCGTGAAACTGCGTAACATTCATGGAATAACTATCCTGGGAACCCCATCAATTTGCAAGTCACAAAATTGCAAATACTTCCCAAAATAACTTTCGGTAGAACCTCAGCAACCAGCATAAAGTAGAAAAACATAAGTACCATCCTTGATAAACCCTAGAGACCAATATGTCGTTTAACAGTATGTTTAGGACATTTGAAAAACCCCATCATCTACATGTCGGGGAATAGCGAGTTGAACACCAAAGAAACATTAATCGAAAAGCCCTACCCCTACTATTCAGTAGGTCTTACAAGATAGTTTCTGGAGAATGATTCTAAAAACCAACTTTTAAACATGGAAACCAAAAGTAACCCCAGTGACTAAACCCTGAGTGACTATATACTTCAACCATAAGTTAAAGACGATATGTTGAAGGAGACACTAAGATTTAGTTTCTACCCATAAACGTTGATTCCCATATGGTTAGTTAAGAAAAAAAGCCCATCTTCCATAATGAGGCAAGGCAGCACGAAAAATTTTATACGGGAACCCCAATCTCTAAGTGCTTTAAAATCTCCCAATAATGAAATGCTGAAAGGAAACCCAACCCATCTATTAACAATGCACTCCCAGTGATTAGCCCCTCAACGATAACATGCCCTTTAAACTATTCAAAGATAGCATGTGGAAATGAACTCTGAAATCAAATTTTAATACACCTGTAAATAGAAGTATAGATTTCCCTTCTGATATATTAAAAATAAACCAATTATCCATGATGAAAGGAGCTGCATTAGGACACTTTTGTACAGGAAGAAACGAACTGTAGGTGTTCTAAATCTCGAGAGATAAAGTGAAAAAGGAAAGAGAACCCCAGAGATAAACCCATTAGCATTTAAACCATCAAACGACAGAAAAAGTGACTACGATAAGAGACACGCAGAATGGTGAAATAAACGTGAAGTTACATGTATCTATTAATAACTTTGGTAACTTGTTAATAGTGCTCAAAGAGGAAAAAACCCAGTGAAGAATTTTTAGTACTATTACCAGTGAACATGGTAAACCCAATACTGTATGTCTCAACCCATTCATATATATGTGTGTTGCTATTTACTTAGGTAGAGCTATGTATAGAACCGTTGCATTATTCCATTAATTTAGCGTAGGTAGAAGGCATAACTATCCCCCAAGTAAGCGTAAGATAGAAATGCAATTCAAGTGCTTGTAAATAGTGGGTTTTTGAAAAATAGGGGTTATTATCGTATTATAAGAAGTCTTAAAGTAGTAGTAGTGTAGTCCCAACAACATAAAATATTATCGTGGGAAATGTAGGAGTTATCAGTGTTAGAAGTAGAAATGAAAGAGAAATTGTGTAGGATCTAAACCGTAGTTATAGAAAAATTTTAGTCCGGTAAGGAACCTTAGAATAAAAGATACAGTAAAACGAGAAATGTAATACCAGGATAAAAACAAAAGAATTGTCAGGAGTGCTTACGTAAAAGAATTACAGTGTTGATAAAGGTTGTACAAGACAATGTATAAATTAATTTCAAAATATTTTAAAAACAAAGGGCGATCAGACCTAATGATTGGGGTATAATTAAACAATTAAACAACGGGAAGGGTAATATTTACCGTGATAAGAAAATAAAACTAACTTAAGTCTTTCTCTCCTTAAATAAAAGAAACTTTTCCTTTCATAAAGATAACTTCTCTTCAGTTTTAATAAGAAAGGAACAGCCATACTGATAAAAATATCCCCAAATATTTCACGGAATATTCTATCGTTTATCTTATTTCCCATTTTAAGCTTCTTTCGAATTTCTAACGAGGAAAGAAAACCTACAATTTATACTTATCAGATATCCCTTTAAAAACACCAAACAAAAGAGATGATTAATATTCGCTTACCAACCTGATGAGCTTTAAGCAAAAATAAATGTCCTATTTTGTATAGCTTTATATTTCTTTATTCCTGTGAACAAAAGAGATTTTTAGGATTTCCCAAAATTCTTGACAGATTTCAAGAGTGGAAAATACTAGTTGATTTTGCAATACAAAAGAAGTGCATTCCTTTGATATCTGAAATCAGAGGGATTTGTATATTCGCAAAAAGTACTTCACAAATTTCGGAACATTGTTTAAAACAATGTGAGATTTAAATGATTGATAATTAGGATAAAACTATTGGACTGTGGTACAACATAATAAGAATATTTTGTCAGCATAATAAGAGTGTGGTTAAAACCTGGAACCCCTTGAAAACGACTAAAAAAAGAAAACGATTTACATCAAACCTTCCCACCATTACATCAAATGTCACTGAGATACCGCAAGCGGTTCAGCTCAACGAAAACAAATTCTCCCCCTCCAAGAGTGCCAAGAAAACAGTGTCAAAAAACGAGAGTCACCGAGCCTGTCAAGTAACACACCAGTGTCCATTGAAGCACCAACACCAGCTCATTCCGGGAATTTAAGACCCCCCCTCCTGTATTCTATCACCACAAAGAAGACCCTACTTCCCTCCATTCGTTCCCAGGTACTTCGGGTTATGGAAGCATCGAATTACGTGACTCTAGTGTAAACCAGTGTTTTAGCTCTAACTTATGTCCCCCTAAATCCCTACTTAATAATATCCCCATAATTTGTCCGCTGTCCTCCTTTTCTCTCAAGCCCGGTCCAGCCCCGCCTTTTAATCCTGCCTCTCAAACGAATCCCAGCCTTCATCCCGAAAAAGATGCCTCTCCTCTCCCAGATCCACGTTCCTCTCCCTCCCCCCACTATCTCCCACAGTTAACAAACGAAAACTTGTCCCCTTTAGTAACCGTTTTACTTTCCCAAAGTTGCTTGTTACGAACGCCAAAAGCACAAATTTTGACAAATTGATTGAGCTAGAGGCCCTCTCTCAAGTACACAAAATTGATGTAATTGCCGTAACTGAGGTCCAAGCACAGAACCCTGATTTATTGAAATTTAATAACCACTCCCGATTCATAAAACGTCGTCCTCATGATCACCCCCTAGGTAAAAAGGGAGGTGGAATACTATTATTTGTAAATAATTATGTCTTTCCTAAATTAATTCATACTCCCAACCTTTCAGATTACGATGAAATCATTTGGGTAAGTGTAAGACCCAAAATTTTACCACGCCCCTTTAATTTGATTGTGGTTTGCTGATTCTATTATTCCCCAAACCAAAACATTGCACAAAAGTAGAATGCTAATATTGAATTCTGACACCGCCATAGGACCATGTTATTCTGAGACCGCCATAGGACCATGTTATTCTACGTTACTCTATGTTCCTTCCTGTGCTATTTGGGATTGCGTAATATGTTATGAAGGACAGGCTTCTGACATAATTTATGTAGGCCAGATTTCTACTTCATAATAAAGTTGTCATGATATAATGTGGTCAAACATGTTTTTGAGAGTATGCAGTTTGCTATTAAAAAATTGGACACTACAATCAGAATTGTTTGATTGACATTTAAAAAGGGGTAATGAGATTTGCGAATTGGAGTGTAGGATTTTGCGAATTTGATCCTATTCAGGATTGACTTGAAATAAAAATTTTTAACAAGAAATGGCTGAAAAGTGTTTTGGAGGAGATGGGGATGATTGTATACTGTATAATACACAAGTGATGTTTGGACAGTGTTGTCAATTTAAAAACAATCGGAATTCATTGATTGACATTTGCAAAAAAGGGGTAATTAGTGATTGGATAATTTTTTAACATGAAATCTCTAAATAAATGTTTTTGGAGCATGTACATGACGATGGAGAAAAAAAGGTTAAAGTGATTAGCAATTACGAGCGAGGATTTCCCCCACTGGTTCCTGGCAGTAGGCTACGCATATCAAGTTTGAAAAATTTGACAGAATGGGGTATTTGAGGTGGAACTTGAACTAAATAAAAATAAACTATGTGCACGCAGATTTTCAAAATGGCATATCTCAAAAAGGGATTTGTGTATTAAGTTGGAACTTTCAGAGAGTGCTTAAAGGGAAAGTCAATTCAACAAAAGGAAATATGTGCACGCTCAGGCCTGGATAAAAGGGTTAAAGTGATTAGCAATTACGAGAGAGGATTCCCCCACTGGTTCCTGGCAGTAGGCTACGCATATCAAGTTGAAAATTTGACAGAATGAGGTATTTGAGGTGGAACTTGAAATAAATCAAAATACACTATGTGCACCCAGATTTTCAAAATGGTATATCTCAAAAAGAGATTTGTCTATTAAGTTGGAACTTTCAGAGAGTGCTTAAAGGGAAATTCAATTCACCAAAAGGAAATATGTGCACGCTCAGGCCTGGATAAAAGGGTTAAAGTGATTAGCAATTACGAGCGAGGATTCCCCCATTGGTTCTATTATATATATATATATATATATATATATATATATATATATATATATATATATATATATATATATATATATATATATGATATATATATATATGATATATATATATATATATATATATATATATATATATATATATATATATATATATAATATATATATATATATATATATATATATATATATATATATATATATATATATATATATATAGTATATATATATATATATATATATATATATATATATATATATATATATATATATATATATATATATATAATATATATATATGATATATATATATATATATATATATATATATATATTATATATATATATATATATATATATATATATATTATATATATATATATATATATATATATATATATATATATATATATATATATATATATATATATATATATTATATATATATATATATTATATATATATATATATAGTCTAGATTATATATATATGATATATATATATATATATATATATATATATATATATATATATATATATATATATATATATATATATATATATATATATATATATATATATATATATATAATATATATATATATATATATATATAAAATATGCCATGCGATGAAACCAAATTAGCATGTCTCTTTGGGATAATGAGATGCGAGTCCCTTCTGGGTGTGAGAAATTTATGTATAAAACACCGGCAGTTTCTTGTTTGCATGTGATTTCTAACATTCTAATTTAAGGAAAATCGTTATTTGTCATTTTGCGAAGATAAATATTCTGTGACCTTAATAATAATAATAGTTCATTAAATATAAACCAGTGCGTCTTGGGAATATGTGTTAATACATTCAGTTTCTTTAGTATAAAGTCGAGCTTCAAATTGGAATTTTATACAGTTTGAATACTTCATCCATTCTATCGATATAACTTCAAGGATGTATGGTGTTTTCGATTGCGAATTCATTGGCTTGAAGAAATCATCGTGTGGAGTGATTTTTGAATGTGCGTTTCTATTGCTGACTACCGATCATCGAGAAGTCTCTTGTTACCACTGGCATATTAATTACAATATGTATGACTACAATGAAGACAGATGGCGCAATACATTATACGTTATAAACAAAATAGGTTTATATGATAGAATAATACCTCCATACTATAACAAAGGAAGGATCTATCCTTTGTACAAGAGGAAGTTAGAGAGATATGCTTTTTTTGGCTTAACAGCACTGTACGCAAAAGGGAATGTGCCCACTGATAAACTTTTAATCGGCAAATGCAAATCAGATATACCAAAATTCAACTTGGAAGATTTTAATTGTGAGATATTTCCGAGTAGAATACACAACCCAGAGGACGAGGTTCGATTTTTTAGCAGAAGGATCCCGATAACTATTCCTTCTCGGAATATGTGTGTACGATATCCCAGGAAGAAGAAGAACAACAAAATCTGTGATATAGATTGGAATCACACTAACTGGATGACGAACAATGATGAATTTTTATAATAGCCATCACACCCATGACTACCCAACGGTCTTTATAAAGACCAACATATCTATAAACACTTCGAAACCATGGTCATATTAATCTTTTAAGTTCAATATTCGAAGCTAGCTTCAGCAGAAGCATGAAAAAATCCATACCAAAAGCTGATATGTTTTTTTTTTATCCAGGATAAGAAAAAAAATTCTTATCAAAAGCTGCATTTTTCTAACTTTTTATTGTGAGTGAGAAAGAGGGTAAAACGTATTTAAGAAAAAAGCGGGAACTCTCTTCTGAATCAACCACCATAGAAAACCACGGGCTAAGCCACTCGATAGATATTTGCTTGATGAAGGTGGTTGGTCGTAACTCCAATTAAAAAAAACAAAACAACTCATTAGGGAAATGGGAACTTCTTGGGAGGGTGTAAAGAGGGAGGGTTTGAATAGATTTGGATGCAGGAGTTCTTATGTTTGATCCGGGTGCTGTAATTTTTTTCAATATATACATATCACCGAATTGTATTTTAATGCTGATTTTGAATATCTTTAAATTATTTCGTTTAACTTAATCCATCAAAAGTTATGAGAAAATTAAGAATTATTGAAGTAGAAATTCTGACGTCGCATAATTTGTTTCCACAACACGCTTCTATCTGGCTTCGGAGACATAATTACTTATAGGCTAATGGAATATATATAAGGTTAGACACGTAATTTCATCCTGTAAGAATATTTCAACCAAGAAGAATATTTCATTCGAAATAATTGAAAGTTCCATCAACTATGTATGTGGGGAAACTACAAAAAGAATAATGAAAATCAGGCATCATAATGAAATATACCAAAATATGATGAAAATATAATACTTTAGTAACAAAATTATGGAACTACAAAAAAAGAATTATAGAAAACAGGCCGTCCAGAACGCATTATATTAAATAACTAACTTAAACAACTCTATACATTAGATAAGGAAGGATCCTCCCCCGTAACCCCCTCCTCCGACACCCCCTTCCCCATCATAAAAAAACCCCTCCTGAAACGTCTTTATACTTCCCATTAACCAATACTATATGTAAACAATGGGCAAAGTCCATAACTTCCAGCCCTTCCCCCGGGAACTGTGGGGATTAAGTCATCCTGAAAGACATATTTATTAGATTTTCGACTATGCTGAACAATGGACTATGCGCGCACGTAAGCTATCCTAACCTAACCTATGATTTTGGTATTTCCGTGCAAGAATGTGGAATTTGTATTTGATGTTTCAATTGTGTATTGTCATCTATATCTATTGTCCCCTCCTCAACACCTAGCTCTTTACGTTAAAGTTTGAATTTTACCCCAATTCCTTAAGAATGACGCCTGAAACACAAGAGTCGTTATAGAATCGATCCAGTGCTCCTCAAATATCGTAATAGGGTTCATTCGAAACATTGCATTTTTGCCAAAAGAAGGATTATGCCTGATTAGAGCTTTTTTATTAATCATCTATGTCGTCTTTGTATTTCTCTCTCACTATGTATGCTTAACACACACAAAACTTACACACAAAAAAAAAAAAAACAAACTTACACACACACACAAACTTACACACACACACAATCTTACATACACACACACAAAAACTTACACACACACAAAAACCTGCACACACACATAAAAACTTAGGCCTACACATACACACAAAAACTTACACACACACACACACACATAAACTTACACACACATATAAACTTACACACACACAAAAACTTACACACACGCAAAAACTTACGCACACACACACATAAAAACTTACACACACACACAAAAAACTTACACACACACACAAAAACTTACACACACATAAAAAAAAAACTCACACACACAAAAAAATTACACACACATACAAAAACTCACACACACACAAAAAAAAACTTACACACAAAAAAAAAACTTACACACACACAAAAACTTACACACGCACACAAAAACTTACACACACAAAAAAACTTACACACACACAAAAACTTACACACACACAAAAACTTAAACACACACACAAAAATTTACACACACACAAAAACTTACACACATATATAAAAACTTACACACACACAAAAAACTTACACACACACACACAAAAACTTACACACACACACAAAAAACTTACACACACAAAAAAATTACACATACACAAAAACTTACACACGCACACACAAAAACTTCACACATACACAAAAAAACTTACACACACACAAAAACTTACACACACAAAAAAAAAAAAAAACTTACACACGCAAACAAAAAAAAATTTACACACACACAAAAACTTACAAACTTACACACGCATATAAAAACTTACACACACACAAAATAAAACTATTTCTATAAAATTTGAGCTAATAAGGGTTTTTGGCCGTAAACTCTAGTTTTTTGTAAGAAAATTATGGAAAATACAATTCTCTGGTTCAAATCTGAAAACTTTAGTCTATTTTTGGCTCGAAAAACAGTCTGCTTGAAAAATATTCTAGCTTACTCTAAAAAAAAATAATGAACACATAACAATGTAATGCATAATATATTTTTAATGAAATAATGTCATGTAGAATATTAATACAAAAAATATATATTATTATACATTATTAATATCAATGAACAACTTTGGACATTTTGAATCTGTTCCTTAAAATGGTTCACTATGTTCTCTCTTGATACTATAGCTATTGCTTCTCTTAGTTCGTAATCAGTAGAATAATCATTACTCCATTTTGAATCATACACAATTTTTACTGATGTGTCATCGACAGGCTCAATATGTTTTTCGTCTTTGGTATTATTTGATTCATTGACTGTTTGATCAATGCCAGTAACGTTTGCTGGTGCTTTGTTTTTCATCGTTTTATCTTTATATTCCGTAGTGATATTTTCTGACAATGTCATTTTTATTTTTCTGACAATTTCACTGTCTATTAACACATTATTTTTACACAGGTAACAGTTTCGGCACGTAAACAAGATATGGTTTACGATATTAGAAGCAGAGTAGGCCTTTCTTTTATTAGCCTTCCGTTGAATGCTAATACCCGAAAGCTGATGATTGGATGTATCCGTAGGTACTTTGTTACCTGCTGCAGTAGCAAGGAGTTGTCCTCTATCATCAACAATTATTTTTATGTTAGCATTTTCTTTGAGTGTAATCATCTCTGGAAATGATAATTTTGCATATCCAGCATTTGTATAATAGAAATTCTTGGGTGCTCCAAAGAAATCTAAACTCTCACTGTCATGACAACGCACGCATACGTTTCCGATAGTGCTACCACTTGTACTTGTTTCATAGTTTAAACACTTCTCCTTGTCGGCATTCAATGCTACAATAACCTTGTTATGTGAACACACTCTATTAAAATGTTCTATCTTCACTTTTTTTTTGAAGATATGACTTATGTGTTTATCGTTCCACTGCGTAAAAAATACTGATTTAATACATGCAATAGACTAGGTGGTGTCGATAACCGGTCATAGAATACCAGTGGGAAAGCCACATCATGCCTCTGACCAATCATAGAGCACAATTGTTAGAACCGTAAGCATATTTTGAAATTTTAAGATATGTACAAAAAGAAAAAAAATAAATAAAGTTGAAAAATATCGAAGTTTAAAAAAAAAGTTTGTTTTTATGAAAAAAAATGAATTATTAGTTCAGATTTTACGGATATAGTTTTATTTTTCAATCCAAAAATAGACTTAAGTTTCACACCTGTACCAGAGAATTGTATTTTCCATAATTTTCTTACAATAAAAACTAGAGTTTACGGTCAAAACCCTTATTAGCTCAGATTTTACGGAAATAGTTTATTTTTATAGGTTTCAGACAACACACGCCTATGAGAGACTAATACCCATCCCCCACCCCC